>VDFB02305529.1:0-25389 GCA_007258455.2 Sequoia sempervirens | reverse complement strand
TCAGAGAACTTTCTACTTTTAGAAAGTTAGGTCAGGCGGAAGCTGCTATTTCGGGCAGTGCACCTGGTGCAATTATTCAGCTCAGATTCGACCCCGTTCAGCAGTTGATTGATTTGACTGAGAAATAAGGAGTAATTACTGAGTTATTAAATATTTAATAATTTGACTTTATTATAAAGTCACTTTATTGAAATATTAAAATATTTAATTATTTGGCTAAGTTATAAAGTATTTAATTATACTTTATATTATATTATTAAAAGGTGATTTAATGAGTATTTAATGCTCATTAAAAAGGGACGCCAATAATTGAATAAATTCTCCTAAGTCCAAAATGAAAATTAAATCATTAATTTAAATGATTATTTTCAATGGAGAATTAGGTCGAACTTTTCAAAGAAGAATATATTGTTCTTCCCAAGGCAAAATCGAACTATCAAGTTTATTATTCAATTTTGTCTTCTGAGCATCTGAGCTTTGGAGTTTGCGAACCCTAGGGTTTCTGGCAAACATCGTTTCTGGAGAACGTAACCTCTTCAGAGATCAGGCATACTGAGGCTGTGAGATACCAGCTGAAGATTGCACTTGGTGATTTCATCCAGAAGTCACAGATTGAACTTCATCATTTAAATCAGATAGAGATTCTTCAGTATTCAGCAGAGATTGTTCATACTGCAGTCAAGGCGCACTTTTTCAGAGAATATTCATTTGAAGATTGGACACGATTTCCAAAGGCCGTACATATTTATTATTGCTGCATACAGTCCGTACAACTGTACTTTCAGGCCGTACTTGTCAATCCTCTGAGAGACGCCTTTCCTTCTCAGTTTCTGACTTGGGGTTCTTGGACGCCTTGGTCACCAGAGGTTGTGCATTGGATTTGGAGCTCAGAGAAGCTTTCTATCATTCTGGCCGTACATTTCTTTACCAGCTGCAGCCGCCATAAAAACCAGGTTTTTCATTTGATTAATTTCCAAATAATGATTATATGTTCAGATTTTTTATATTGTATGCATTGGAAAAGATGAAATAAAGAAACGCCTTCCCTATCTGAGCAAAATTTATGCATTTTGAGATTGTATGAATTTTATATGAATTTTTAAGCAATTTCTTGAGAAATCGCATTTTTACATTTTTGTCAAAAAACCTTCAAAATCACAAAAAAACCAAAAATTGCAAAAACGACAGAAAAATCAATTAGGGTTTGAACAGAGAACCACCAGGGTTCTGACAGTTTGAAACTTTGAAAGAAAAGAAAAGAAAAGAAAGAAAGCTAACAAGGGTCTGTGCAAATGAACAATTGATGTTAAACTTACTTCGAATAATGTAGTTCTGATGCTATCATCTTTTACTCACTACTGTTCTCTTTTTCTTCTCACAAAACGCAAAATGGCAAAGGGGAGGTTTTTGTTTTTAGGTGCTAGTGTCTTTGTTTTAGGTTTAAGGTTTTTGTAAAAGGGTATGGGATCTTCATGGGCACCCCACCCTTGTGTATTTTCTCATTTTTTGTATTTTAAAAGAAAAATGCACATTTTGCAGGTTGGCTAGGGACGTCTATGTAAGAAATCATAATTAAGGTCTACTAGAAGTGTTTCCCATATATATATTTTAAGTTCTTTTTAGTATGGACAGCCCTGATGATGTTTCCTATCTATCCTCATATCCCTGCAATGCACCTAGTGCGGGGATGGGTGGAAATACCCAGTGATGCATCCCCATAGAACATAGGTTTACATCCTATTTTTACAATTGAGTGCCAAGACTCCACTAGTAAGTTTTGATATTTTGATATTGAAAATAAAAGGTTATTTCTTAGAAGTAAAAATAAGAAAAACATCTTTCTGTTACTTGGAGCTTGGCCTCTTTGCCTTATGTCCTGGTTTCTATTCATTTCCCAGGTTGATTGAGAAAGAAACATAAACTGTTCTTTTGGTCAGCTAAAAGAAAAAAAAAACAGACTAGTTTAGGTCTTTCTCCAAAATCACCGAGCCCTGGATATCAAAACTGTTTCTGGTGTCGAGACTATTCTAGAATATACAAATTTGTAGTCTGCTTTCACAGATGCTCAGACTTACATAGATTGCTGTTTCAGTGGAAGAGAGAGCAACCTTTTCCCTGCCTGAAATTGAATTCTGTTATTGATGTTCTATCATCTATGAATCCTGCCCAAATAGCTACAGCAAATCCATCATGATTAAGGTCATCATTAGAGCCATGCTAAAGTCATTTGTTTCTTGCACATGACTCGGAATTTTTTATTTTCCCGACACTCATCAACCTTTGGTTTGCCCATGAACCTAGAATGTTGCTATTCACATGGCAAGGATCAGGCCTTGTGGTTGTAAGATATTTCAGGCTGCTCACTAACTTCTGGAAAAAAAGAATCATCCTTGTGTTTTGAATCACTGTTGTCTGCTGATTTCCATCTAGCTGCCACAGGAGTGAGGGCTTGTTTGAAATAAATCATACAATTTCTCTAACAAAATTGTGTCATATTGTGTTGGGGAAATGAAATCTCCATTATCTTTCTGCCAAGGTTCCTAGGAAATAATGAAAGAGACCTAAATCTATGATGTTAAAATTGGAGAACAAATCTGTAATGACTACCCCTGTTTTTTAAACAGATTTTTTTTCCAAAAAACCACATGTGTTTGACTTCTATCATGCAAGCATTCTGTCAAACACTTAGCAGGTCTGCTGTTTCTGCTCCTTGTTTAATTGTATTCATTAGTTTTTTCCCAATGCATTCAATGTAAAATTTATTCCATTGCTTACAAAAATAATATCCAAGGTTGCCAGGAGACCGGTTTCGGTACTGGTACAGAAGACTGATACCGGTACTGGTATGTCTATTTTTGAAAAGTAGGAGATGGTTGGTACATTAAAACTGAAAATATCATGACATTGAACTTTCAAAACAAGAACACTGGTAAAGTTTAAACTCACAAATGCCATTGTATCAAAGAACTACATATTTGATAATAGTTATTGCATATTGAAATTCAAAAATGTTGATAGCCTGATAGGCTGATATTCAAACAAAAAACAAAAATCAGAAATCAGAAATCTGTTGTCTACACTTCTTTGTCATCCATACCTAGGTCCTCGGCTATGATGCTCTCCAAACAGTCATCACTCTCAAGATCAAGATCATGTTCCTCTGTTGGTAGTAGAACTGGAGGTAAATCACTGAGGCCATCTGCTGTTGGTATTAGAACATAAATTTAAAAATATTCTTCAAAAACGCACATATTACTAATTTTGTAGAACATATTGTTGATTTCCATCATATATAAATCAAAATTAGAGTTTAATACATATCATAGACCAAAAATTGAGTTAAATCTCTAAATGAGTTACAACACCACTTCCACTAGCCATGTCATACGTAGAATTTGCCTCATCTAAAGAGATTTTTGGCAAGTTGTGCAATAATAACGTCTAAGTTAGCACACTCAAGAGTTATATTTCAAATTTTCAAGTCCTCATCACCCTCTCATTGTAATCAATTTTCTTTTTAGACAAGAGATCCTAATAACTAATTGGGATTTGGGGGCAATGCCCCAATGGGGTCAAGTGGCAAAAGCCCTTGTGGGGATTTGGGGGCAATGCCTCCAACGGGGTCAAGGAGCAGCTCCCCTTGTGGGGGTTTGAGGGCAACACCCCCAACGGGGTCATGGAGCAATCTATCTCAAAGCTCAAAGACATTAACAACAACATAATCAGAGATCTTGCATCTATAGTTGGTTTGATTTCTGCCAAAAGGGAGGAATGTTGTTTTATATTCATGGATCTTTATCATTATCCTTTGTTGAGCATTACCATCACTACAAGATATCATACATTGTGGGGGGGCTACATACTCTCTCACTCGGGGAACATTGATATGTGGTGAGAGAAGTAGTCCTTGGGGGATCATACTTGAGGAGTCCTTTCTTCTTTCACTTGTACATGTTTGTTTGCATCTTTCGTCTTTTGGAGAGGGGTTTTTCTACAAGCTTTTCTCCTTGACTCACCATATGAGAAATTTATTTGTACATGGGTACCTAGGGCCTTGCAACCAGGACCCATTCATTCAGGCATGCATTCTTACAACTTCGCATATTATCATACTCGCTAAGTTGCACTTAACAGAGGGTGTTGGTTTAAATATGGTATATTGCCTAACTAGTTTCTTATTACGTCCTATTCACACTGGCATACTTAAGCTTACTTAGATCATTTACTTTTTGTGTCTCATATCATAAGATTAAGACACTTTTCATGATCTTAGTATATCCTAGGGTTTTATCCTTACCTTCATAAGAATGGTTTCTTCATTCTATATTGTACTAGATTTTGCATCTAATAATTTATTTGGCTTCATAGCATTTCAAATGCTTCTCTCTTTTGTGGAGGGTTGTTTTGGTTGCAAGATCAATAACTTTTACATTATACACAATTTTGCTTCTAAGAAATAGAAAAGTGAAAAAGGAATTTTATATTACTTTGTAAAATGCCCATTGCTCTACCCAGTAATTTTACCATGTTTTACCCTCTAAGTGAACAGTCTATGCTACAAATATTACGAGCAATAAATTTTTTCTTTTCAATTGAATAACTAATGCACATTTGAAACAAACATTCCAAACTTTCCCATTGTATAATCAAAGAATCATTTCATTAATACAAGTAACAATTTCACATTACATAATTTCAAGATGACATTTCACATTTACAATTTTCCATAGAGATGGATACATGATTACATAGATAGCTTCAACTAGCTTACTGAAATAGAAATACAAATGGTCTTGAATATCCTTCTTCAAATCTTGGCCGCCAATTACATGAGGAGAAGCATCACTGAAACATTTTTCTGCCAACCACGGAATTACTGCGGTCCCTCGCACATCTACCAAACTTGGTAAGATGGCCCTTCCCTTCGACGAAGAGATTGGTTTGGTAACCTCATAATCCTAGGCTTCTTTGAGCATGGTATTGTGTCGTACATATCTATCTAGAGCTTCCATATAGTGGCTACAACCTACATGTATGACAATCCCGACCTAGTATGCAAACTTGGATCACAGTGAACTGATAGTGTAAACAGTGGCAACTTACACTACTTTGGCCAAAGTATTCATCACCTAGTACTTTGAATGGAGGTCACACGCTCACCCACCTTTCTAGCTTGATTTGGTTTATGACCATTCATACTCCTTTTTATACACTAAAAGAAAGTGATGACATAACATCCTAAATAACTAGGTTACACCCTTTCCCATGCATTATCCTAACCCCAGGAATAACCAAGTTAACCATTTGGGTAAACATAACATCACAACATTAAATGACTCAATTTCAAAAAGTATGATCTCATCAATAAATGACTTCAATTAAAAAGTATGATCTCAACAATAAGTGACCTCAATTCAAAAGAATAATCTTATCAATAAATGACTCCATTCAAGAGTATAATCTCAACAATAAATCGACTTCAATCAAATGTATAATCAACAATGAAATGATGAATCAGATCATATAGATTAATTCCAACCTATTTGCTTCAATCAATAATCAAGTAAGCTACCCGACCAAAAAGGTTATTCCCAACCTAAGATTTCAATCAAAAGTAATGTAACGATCAAATGATCATAAACAAATCATAAAACCTTCCTTTCAATATACCTCAAATTTTCACATGTCTACTACATTTATATGACCTGGAGGACAATAGCCTAAGAAGAGTTTGTGCTTCAACACTTACAAGTCCTCTACTCATTACGGTTTTGGGTTGCCGGTATGTGAGTCCTCTTCTAGAATTCCATGAATAGGAATAGACTCTAAATCAAAATAAGAAAATAGCATAACCAAAAATAACATTTCTCAACCCTACCGTTGAATATTGATATAACTATCGAGTACACACCCTAACCCTAGGGAAAAGACTCTCTTCCTACTTTCAAGGAGATATGAATAATTAATCAAGTATAGCCTATCAATATGGTTTGCATAACATCACAACCTATCAATGATGACATGTCTATCATGCCATCATTCCCGTTGTATTTCTAACTTCATTATCCACAAGGGTTTACCTAGCATTATAAGCTAACAAATTCAAGTTACCTCAAAACATTGACATATTCCGCTTTTCACATTTCATGCTACATACGAATAGTATTGACAATCTATATATAGTATTGACAAACTACGTAAAGTATAAATAGAAACACAATCATGTAAATTCCCATATAGGGTATATAAAAGTATTATCTCAATAGATAGGTTCCACCAAAACAAGAAACAACAAAGAACATGCAAGCTTATCCTAAGCGTTATAACGCATATTTAAATCAATCCTTTCCAATCAAGACAACCATAAATAAATAACCTTTAAAACATTAATAACAAGGGAATAGAGATCAGCATGTCTGTACAAAAAATGTTAGTTTTAGGATCAGATTCAATGCACAGAAAATTAATTCAAATCAGACACAATAACACAGCAGATACCCTGGGAAAACCCTCCTCTTGAGGGAGAAAAACCTAGCAACAATATATCACTTATATATTGAATCAACACAATAATGTCGCCTTTACAATGAGCCAATATGGAGGCCAATAATAAGCATCACAAGTTGATGCACACACAGAAATATAATGCTATCTTCAGATGATAAAAATTCAGCTTCCAAATATGCCGATCTGCCTTGAAGAATAACACGTGCTTGACAAAAATGGATATATAAAACTTGATGAATAAACAATGAGAGGTGGTGCATATAGATACATGAGTGAAAGGTTGTCACTCTTCAAGCAAGTCGGCCCCTTCATAGGAGATAGCACCCTTTCAATAAATCGCGTCCAATGACAAGCAAGTCGGCCTCCTCATAAATCGCATCTCTTCAAGAATCGAGCCAATTCATAAGTGACAAATATAAACTAATATTTACCAAGGGACGTGACCCATCATAAAGTACGAACTCAACAATTAAATAGCCGATAGGCTATTATTTAATTGTTCTTATATGCGCGATCTGGGCTGGAATATATGACTGACGCTGCCATAGAACATCAACACTCCCTCTCAGCTAAGGAGTATACTTCCAGTTGCACAGGATATGTCACCTCATCGTGATGTCTATCACAATGGCTACAACCATAAGTGGAAGAGAAGAATATCACCTCATTGTGATATCAGATATCACCTCAACATGATATCAACCATAATGGCTACAACCATGTATGGTATGTTCAAGTGTTCATCACTTGGGTGATGTTGTCACCTCAACATGACTTTCACCATGGCTCTCCCAAAGGGTAAAAACACAAGTATAAGAACATCACGGACTCTCTCACGTGATGCTATCATGGAGTCACACACATGACATCCACCATGGCTCTCCCAGAGGGTGGAATCAAGGGATTTCACCTCGAACTTCTCTCACAGAGAAGAACTCATTACAGAGGATCATTGATACTGAGACTCTTTCTCAGTTAAGGCTGGATTCTCCACCATACCAAGCTTATCTCGAAAGTACACAAACTTTATTCTGGAGAGAGGCTTGGTGAGAATGTCTGCCGTCTGCTCATCAGTGCTGATATACCTCAATCGTATAGCTTTCCTCAATACCATATCTCTGATATAGTGGTATTTGATCTCAACATGCTTGGTTCTGTCATGAAACACAAGATTGACAGAAAGCTTCACACAACTCTGGTTATCACAATGAATGATAGTAGGCTCCATTGATTGTCCAAACAATCCGCGAAGGAGCTTACGAAGCCCTGCTGCTTCGAGCTGCCATACAAAGCTGCAATATACTCTACCTCTGGCGTACTCAATGCTCACAGAGGATAGGCTTCCTACTACACGGAAATCATAGCATCCCAAATGAAGCAACATCCGGGTGCTCTTCCTCGAATCGAATAACTCCTTGCCCAATCAATCGGTATAACCATGCAGCTCCAAGTCGCATCAAGAATATCTCAACCCATATCCAACTGCCCGCGCAAGTATCTCGAGGATATGTTTAGCTGCAACAAGATGTATCTGTCTCGGTTCACACATGAACTGACTAAGTGCACTCACAACATACAGATATTTGGTCTAGTGTTAACTAGATACATCAAGGACCCAATCAATTGCTTGTACATTGTAGGATCCACCAAGTTTGAACTAGCTGCAGCCTCCTTCAATTTATGTAGATTGGTCTCCATAGGTGTAGACATGGATTTGCAATCCATCATACCAAACCTCTTAAGTATATCAATTGTGTACTTCCCTTGACTTAGAATCATCTCATCTGGTTTCTGCCAGACTTCTAAGCCAAGGAAGTAATTGATAAGCCCAAGGTCTTTCATCTCAAACTCAAAGGCCAACTCTTTCTTACATTTGATGATTAAGTGCTCTTCTCCAGTAAGAATCAAATCATCAACATATAAAACCAAAATCAATGCTTCACCATCAATTACCTTAAAGTATAGATTAGAGTTAGCATCATTCTTCAAGAAGCCCAAACTTGATAGGTAACGATCAATTCTTTCGTACCATGCGAGGAGCCTGCTTAAGACCATACAAGGCCTTCTTTCAGCCTACAAACATGAGACTCCTTCCCATGTACCTCAAACCCATCAGGTTGCTCAATATAAACTTCTTCCTCAATCACACCATTCAGAAAAGCTGTCTTCACATCCATCTGATGAATCTTCCATCCTTTAGATGCAGCAATGGCAATGATGGTTCTACAAGTTCACGAGCAACAGGAGCAAATGTTTCTTCATAATCAACTCCCTCTTTCTGTGAAAACCCTCGAACCACGAATCTTGCCTTGTACTTCTCAATGCTCCCATCAGCTGCATGCTTGATCTTGAAGAGCCATTTCGAAGATACCACAGATTTTCCTTAGGGTCTAGGAACAATGTCCCAAACATCATTCTTGAGAATTGATTGGTACTCCTCTGACATAGCATCTGTCCAAACCTGTTGACTGGAAGCTTCCTCCACACAAGAAGGCTCAGACTAAATAATTTGACTCATCAAGGCAACATAACTGGAAAACTTATGTGGCCTTTTACTTTCTCTGAATGTACCTCTAGGAGCTGCGAACCTTTCAGCTTCTTGCATAGTTTTCCTAGCCCAAAGAGGTCTTTTTCTCTCAATTACAATGTCGGTAGGCCCATTAGTAGGTTCCAAGGGTTCAACAGGATCAATGTCTTCCTTCGGTTTTGAAGTCTCCCTCTAAATCTCAAGAGTATGGTCAACTTCCATATGCTGAGGAGACTCATAATTTTTAATCTCCATGTGAGTACCCCTGGATCTCCTATATGCAACATCTTCCTCGAATGTGACATCCCTACTGATCTCGATCAACTTCTGACCTGGAATGTATATCTTGTAGGCTTTTGATGTCTCACTATAGCCCACAAATATTCCCTTCTTGCCAGAAGGCTGGAACTTTGTTCTCTTTTCCTTTGGAACATGAACATAGACAGGACATCCAAAGATCTTTAAATGGCCAACCTCTGGCTTCATTCCTGTAAAGGCTTCGTCCGGAGTCATATTCTCCAAGACCTTGTGAGGACTTCTATTCTGAACATATACAATAGTCCTAGAAGCTTCTGCCCGTAAGAAGGTTTGCAGATCCTGGTCATGGATCATGGCTTTTGCTGCTTCCACAATCGTCTTGTTCTTTCTCTTTGCAACACCATTCTGTTGAGGATTATAGGGGAGACAAAACTCCCTCTTAATCCCAGCATCAACACAAAAATTCTGAAAGCTGCCAGAGGACCTTGATTCTTTTACCGAAAAAATTCTCTACTTGAGCTTTGAACTCCTTGAACCTTTCTAACACTTCCTCATACTCTTTAGTTTTCAAAAAATAAATCCAAGTCTTTCTAGAGTGGTCATCAATAAAAAGAACATAATACAAGAAACCACTCAAAGAAGGAACAAACATAGGTCCACATAAATCATAATGAATAAGGTCTAAAATACACTTAGATCTTCTTTCTCTATTACGGAATGGAGCTTTTGAATTCTTACCCATAGCACATCCTTTGCAAGTTCCTTCATGCTCCTGATTGAACTTAGGAAGTCCCGTGACCATCTTCTCCATGATAGGTAAGGCTCGGAAGTGCAGGTGAGCCAATCTTCGATGCCAAAGATCACATAAGCTTGAAGAGTCATGAACTAATGCCTGAAGTGGACGCGTACATAGCCTATAGAGGCTTTCATGTCTAACACCAATTACTTGAGCATCCTTGAAACTGGAATTCTCCATCCACACAAGTACTTTGCCTTTGGAGAAGGCAACTTGATATCCTTTATCTTCTAGAGCTGAAATTGAGATGAGATTGCGCTGGATTCTTGGAACATAAAGAACATCGCTCAACTGAAGTGTGATGCCGAAATCCAAATGAAGAGTAGAGGTCCCAATCCCTTTCACAGAGGGGCTAGCATCATCTCCAATAATGACTTGTTCGGAAGAATCTCTCTCCACCAAACTGGATAAGTGCTTCTTAAAACCAGTGATGTGTCGAGAAGCACCACTATCGATCAGCCAAGTGTTGGTGTCTATAGGTACATTGCTTGACAATGCCGAATAGAACAAATATTCACATGAATCCTTCTGCGGAGAAGCATCATCAACGTCTGCAACGGTGGCTTGTTGCTTAGGTCTAGATGGACAATGCTTAGCAAAGTGGCCAAACTTATCACACCTAAAGCATTGGATCTTGGACATGTCTCTCTTCTTCTTGAAAGCGGGAGCACCATCATTTCCCTTATCTCGATTCCTCTTGAAGAATCCTTTCTTTCCATCTTTTCCTTTCTTCTTCGAAGTTTGGGAGGCGAGAACATGAATATCTTCATTGTTTGAACTTTGACCAATGCCTCTAGCCACCAACCTTGATTCTTCTTGAATGCAGTCTACCTTCAAACGATCAAACTTAGGCAGTTTTGATCTTGCACTAATTCCTTGAATGTAGGATTCCCAAGACAAAGGAAGACCATTGAGAGCAAGCATGGTCAAGTCTTTGTCGTCAACCACATGGCCAATTGTCGAGAGTTGATCTCTCAAATCTGAAATCCTCATGAAGTAGGCAATGACTGTTTCTCCTTTCGCCATTTTCACATGGTGTAGTTGTTGCTTCAGTGCAAGAGCCCAGCTGGTATTGTTGATTTCGTACATCTCCTCCAATGTTTTGAACATATCTCTTGCTGTCTTCAACTTAGAGACAATAGGAAAGATATTGGCCTTAACAGAATCAACCAACATCTTCTTCGCCTTGATATCATTCTTCCTCCATTGCAATTTCTCTTCTTCCTCCGCAGGTTTGGGAACTTTGGTCTCCACAAACTCAGCCAAGTCATTCTCTTGCAGGGTAAGCATGATCTTGAATCTCCATGATGTGAAGTTGGATGCTCCCTTGAGTCTATCCTCAATCTTAAGACCATTCACCATCTTGACTAAGGTAGGGATAGACAAAGAAATATGAAGAAGAGAATAGAGTATCGCTGTAAGAACAAATCTGATCACGATCTTCTCAAACCCGCTCTGAAACCATGTTAGTTTTAGGATCAGATTTAATGCACAGAAAATTAATTCAAATAAGACACAATAACACAGCAGATACCCTGGGAAAACCCTCCTCTTGAGGGAGAAAAACCCTGCAACAATATATCACTTATATATTGAATCAACACAATAATGTCACCTTTACAATGAGCCAATATGGAGGCCAATAATAAGCATCACAAGTTGATGCACACACAGAAATATAATGCTATCTTCAGATGATAAAAACTCAGCTTCCAACTATGCTGATCTGCCTTGAAGAATAACACGTACTTGACAAAAATGGATATATAAAACTTGATGAATAAACAATGAGAGGTGGCGCATATATATACATGAGTGAAAGGTTGTCACTCTTCAAGCAAGTCGGCCCCTTCATATGAGATAGCACCCTTTCAATAAATCGCGTCCAATGACAAGCAAGTCGGCCTCCTCATAAATCACGTCTCTTCAAGAATCGAGCCAATTCATAAGTGACAAATATAAACTAATATTTACCAAGGGACGTGACCCATCATAAAGTATGAACTCAACAATTAAATAGCCAATAGGCTATTATTTAATTGTTCTTATATGCGCGATCTGGGCTGGAATATATGACTGACGCTGCTATAGAACATCAACAAAAAGCTCCAACTGATATAATTCTTCCTTCCTTGCTCAATGCCACAAGCCGCTTGCCACTTCTAGCCCCTCTCTCTAAATCTCTCAACAATACAATTGCAAAATAACAAAGCAACTCACTAACTCTCAAGATCTCTAATTCACTTGCACAGAAAATACAGGAGAATAACAACGGAGTAATCGGAATGAAAAGTGTAACAAATGGTAGAGAGAGAACCTCTATATATACTAAAACTTGAGCATCCAAAGGCTACAAACATGTTAACAATTCTACCACCTTCCTATGCACATGCATCAACTTAGCTGAACTAACTCTCAGATTGCAACACATGACAGTTCTCACATTTCAAATGGCTGAGTGGACTTAGTTCATGAGACAACAAGACTCTTTTATTGAGGCAATGAACAACAATGCCTTTTGCAGGTTTCCTAGTTGGTTTGCAAGTCAACTACCCCCTTATATTTCTGCCATCTAAGTTTTGACTGAGTTTAATGGTTATCATATTGCTTTTCTAGAACTTGGCTCAGGTTTTAGACTTCTTATTTGTTTCACATTCTTCAGATTTGGCACCACATTCATGTTTTAGCGCCCTATATAATAGCACTGCCAAAGACTTATTCTATTCGTTGAATTCTGCGTTCATTCTCTTAGCAACGTAAAAACTTTTTTCCCTTTTCATGCACTTTGAGTTCTTTGACTTATTCACTTGTGATTTATGTGCTGCTTATAAACTCGTACTTGCGTTTTGTATTCCTCTTTCATTTGCATTCAATATTCTATAAACCATGAGCCGGTTTGAGGTGCCCTATATTCTTTATTCAATTGTTATTTACTGGCATTCAATGCACTTTATGCGCCTTATCTATGCGCTGTCTCATATGCGCAGCCTTAGACTTGGTCATTCTCTTATATATTGCAGCGCTTAATATACTCCACTCCTAATTTATTTCTTTGCATTTAAACCTACTTCTATACCATTTGTTTTGTTTCAAATCTCTCCTTTATTTATGTGCTGCACATGTTCACTATATCATTGGCTAATAGTCCTCTAATCATGCGTTATTCTCTGCTATATGTGGCAGGTTCTAAACTCTTTATGTGCTGGCTTTAGGCATAGATTCTAGGCGCCTTTCATAACTTAATAACTGTCTTTCATTTGCAAACAATGTGCTGGTTTAAGTGTTGCATTCAACTTCATTTAATTTGCACTTAAAATGCTTATGAACTTTGCTTTCTATTCCTGCTTGTAAGCACTATATTTAAGCACAACATTTAAGCTTTGGCCTCTAGAAAACATTTAAGCCAGCGCTATACTCATACATTGAAGTTAGTTTCAATGCTCTGTAGTGAATGGCTTGATATAGCTGCGCTACATTTACTTCGTTAATGATTTTAGAATGCTTTTATATAAAACAATATATTATATATTGTAATGTCCCCTTTCTAGCCAGTGATTTGGGGATTTGCGTTAGCCTTTGACTACGGTTCTCATAGGCCAGTGAGATGTTTAAGGGACCCATTTGGGGAGATTTAGGCTCTTCAGTAGGTTTGATGTTTCATTCCAGCTTATTCAGTTCAGTGATCTAGCATTCGGTTGGCCTTTCGAAGGCATTTCAAGAATTCACCATTGATACTTGCTATTTATAGTAAGTAATATCAGGCACAGTGATGGCACACCTGCTGTTGGTAATGGTGATAGGACACTCTTGAGAGTTTATTGCTAGACTTTTGCCAGGAGTTATTGAATTATTAAGTCATGTTACTTTAATGATATTCTTTTATTAAAGTTACTTATTAATTTAATGTTATAAAGTTACTTTGATAAAGTACTTTATAACTTTTCCATTATTGAAGTAATAAAGTGACTTCATTAAAAGAATACATTTTAAGTCACTTTATTAATATTTAAGTGAAGGGGGACGCTTTTCAAGACAAGTAAAAATATTAATTTATTGTGCAAGCCAAAGTTGGCGTGGGTTTTTGAGGAAGCAATATTAATATTTTATTATTAAAAAAAAGAAAAACCCTAACTTGGGCGTGGGATTTGGAGAAGGCATGAAGAGAGAAAAGATCATTTTCTTTATCCAAGTTTATCATTTACAAATAGAAAACTAAGCATAGGGTTGCAAGTATGAAGTTTCAAGCCGATCTGAGGATGGAAACCCTCGATTAGGACAAGATCTACAGGTGCGAGAGACCGTCTAAGGGTTCTAGTTTGGATGGATTCACACAAAGACCATCAATCTGAGCATTCACAGATTTACTTAGCACTTTCTTTCAGCATTTACAATTTACATCAGCAAGTTTGAATAAGACAGAGGTCATTTCCGGCAATTACACAATTCCTACCTAGCACGCGAGTATTGGAGCAGGCCGTACAATTTAGGAGGCACAAGTAGGAGTTTGGAGCTTGCAATTGAGATTAATTTACTCACCAAACTTGGGTGTTCAGATCTGCAAAGGAAATCAGAGAGTTTCAACAGCAAAAAGGGTCTTTATTGAGGCATGTGTGAGACAAATAGGCCGTACAGCCAAGGAGAGGAGGACGTGGGAATTTAGAAGCAAATTTCCCTTGTTTGAAGGTTGGAAATCATTCCAATGGAGGTGTCCAGGTCATTCAACCAATCTGCAACAAGTTTCAAAGTGGAGAAGCCAAAACAGAGATAGGCGCCTAGGGTTTTGTGTCATCAAATCTTCTATTTATAATAAATCAGACCTGTAGCAATCACAATTAGCAAATGGGTATGTTACAAATGTGTTTCAAATAAATAAAGATTACTGGGTTTTTAATCTTTTATGCAGTTTCCTTTCCATTATTGTTTTATGCAATTTCTTTCAAGTTCCAGCACCACTTCCGGCACCAAAAAAAAAATCAGAATTCAAACAAAAGCACAAAAATTAGATTTGAAACCCCAGGGGGACATCATATATATATATATATATGGGTGGTGGGGTCTTGTGGGTGGGGGGTTAAAGTGGCCAGGGCCCACCCAAGTGGGGGGTAATTCTAATAATCAGTCAAGTGGATTCCATCCCCTGTAAGTCAAGTGTCTAAAGAAGGGAGGGTGGGATAAGAGCTGAACGAAGTGAACTTTACTCCCCACCCATCCCCACACATGTGTCTCCCGGTCAATGATAGAAGTATCGACCCTATCGTCATGTAAAATAAAGCATCATCTAAATAGAGGCGCTTGGCTAGATAGTAGCACCCTCCCCCCCCCGACTATGGTTTAGTTATAGTAGGGCTCGTCATTTGCACACCCTACCCACCACCCCCTTCCGTTGCGCCCCCTCCCACCCTCCCGGAATGCCCTATAGTTGATAGTAGGGCTCATCATTTACTTTACTAATGATCTCATTCGGTACAATGCTTTTGGTGATCCATAAAGGTGCTGAATCCTGATGCTGCGTGTGGGCCAACACCTTTCTTGATGATATGCCTCGGGCCAATCGAATGGATCAATCGAGAGAGTGAAAGTATTCCCAAATTCACTAAATTGCATTCTTATATATATATATATATATATTAATATGATTATTAAATGCTTCAATTGCTAATCGATTTATTTATGTATAAACATATTTCAAAATAATCATACATATATATACATATATATACATATATTAATATATATGTTTATATTAATGTATCATCCATACTTAAGCACAAATTCTCATATATTCATCAATCATTGTATACTTCATCGATTAGCATATAAACATGAACACACAAAGAACTTTCACTCGACATAAAGACTCAATCACACAACCCCAAACAAGAACATTCAAAGACTAAAACCACATATCAATACAAAACACGCTCAAACCCAGACAGGAGGTTACTTACCATCTGTCTCAGTTAGGGAGTGGGTGTATGCTCAATTAGGCTCATTAAGGGTTACTAGACCAAGTTCTTCTCTTGAGTGATACTCCCCCTCTCTCGTACTTGAGGGCTTGACTCCTTGCATCCAACTTAGTGCATCACAAAAGTAGTTAGCCATTCACGTGGAATCTATTTACATCATAAATCATTTGCATCATCAAAGCATTATTCACATTGCAATTCATATTCATTCATCACATTTTCCATTAGTATAAAATATAATCATTCTTTCAAAAGTAATAACATCTTAATGCATATCTCAGTATTTCATTCACCTATTGAACATATTAAGGTGACGATTTACATTTATCATCATATTTACTCATGAGGGTAAAAGTAACTTGGTAACTAAGAGACAGGGTGTAACATACTTGAAATTTTTCCAGTTTGTTTTCTGTGTAGATTTTTATGTCTCTGTTCAAGCTGTTTCAAAAAATAAATAGAAATCCTAATTGCTCATTTCAAAAGAGCAATAATCTTGACCGAGGCTTTTGGAACCCTAGGTGTCAGAAATTGTTTCTGCTGCCCTCAGACCATTCAAGAACTAAAAACTCTAAGTCAGTTTCTACAACTGAACAGAGTTGCACAAATTCCTGCTTCTTACACACACCTTCCTATGAATGTGCAAAATTAACATTTCTGCATACTTTTATACATGTGGATGGAAAGAGTGAAACTAACAAATTAGAAAAAATCTAAGAAATAGAGATGGAAATCTTTAAATAATCAAATGCAGAGTCTCTCAGACCTGATCTACTCTGTCTAATTATTATGTGTTATCAAGATTTAGCTGTGCAGTTTTTTGAGTCAAACTCATTGATCCATATTGCATGAGTTATGTTTCACATGAACCCATTTCTCATGAGCATGAATGGTCCACTAAGGACTCATTGCATCTAGGTGATGCTCACATGGGTGAGCCAGCAGGACTTCCCAAGAGGTCAACCATTCTAGAAGACGTCCAATTCAAGTTTGCTTAACTATGGAGTTTCCCCCAAGATCAATCCCACTTAGCTTGCCACCCCTATTTTTATTATCTGTCTTTTTTCCCAAATTTAAGGCAATTAGTTTCATGTTTTATTAATATTCAATTGTGTAATTTTGAGTCAAACTCATTAACCCATATTTCATGATTAGTGTTTAACATGAATACATCTCTAATGAGCATGAATGGTTCACTTAGCATTTGTTGCATCTAAGTGATGGGGGAAGAATCAGGACTTCTTTGGAGGGCACCCATCTCAGTACTACTCCAACTTAAACACACTTAACCATGGAGTTTACCCCAAGAACACCTCCACTTAGCTTGCTGTCCCATTTGCTATTATCTGTCTTTTTCCCAGATTTAAGGCAGTCGGTTTCAGCTTTAGTTACATTCTGCCCCAGAGATCTCTCCTCCACAGATGCCTAAACACTAGGATTTGTCCTCCTTGTTCGTGGATGTTCAATCTAGAAATGCTGACCTCAATCATCGAAACCTGAGATATTTTTGTTTTGGGCTCTGAAACCAAATCGATTAGTTTAATGACACAAGTAGGTTGTATAAAATTGAGAGAAAGGAGGGAGCAATGCTTTATCTTGCAATGCTCATGTCTGCATATTACATTTGTAGTGTCCATAAATTGAATTTTGTAATTGTCAATCACCATCTAATTACCAACTCAAAACTACTATTGAAGTCGTAACTACAACAAACTCTTTAACATTTATAACCAATAAATGTGACGATTATATATATTCTAAGAAGCATGTTGATCAGGCAGAGCATACTGAGGATAATGACATTATTGCCATGTATGATTATTGATCCTTGAGGCAACTTTGGGATGGATGGAAGCTGAACATAAGCAGTTGCAACAGACATGAGACATGAGGCGTGAGCCAGGATTGCTCCATATTTTTGTTCAGACTTAGAATCCTTTTTGCTATTTAGTATTTAGTTTTAAGAACTTATTATTATAATGCCTGTATATACATGATATGATATCAATCTTCAGACTCGTGATGTCAATTTACATTTGTACCTTTCAACTTTCCATTTTGTAAATATCAATTTCAAAATATAGTATGACAGCTCAGTGTAGTTTAGTTTCTGTTGCATTTGAATTATCAGTTAGTCAGAGGATAACTGTCAGACATTCTCATACAGTCACGCTTGTATTTCCAATGCAGTTGTAGAAATGTTTGAACAAGCTGAGGGTCGGGAACCTGGTGACCTGTCATCCACAGATTTGCCATCTGTACTTAAGATGCGGAAAAAGCTCTGTGAAGAACAAGTACATTATTTTAAAATTTTTTTTTTAAATATATTGAACTAGCAATATGATAGTCAATTACTTGTGGGATTTTTTCTGTAAGAGGATGTGCTGAATACATTATTTTAAAACATTCACGTGGAGGATGCTTCTGATCGCTTGCACAATTTTTTTACATTATATGATAAAATCTACAAATTATTGCATGTTGTTTCTCTTATACTTCTTTATCAGCATGCTTTTATAGCTACACTCCTCTGTTCAGTATTGATTACCTTACTCTGCTCTTACTCTGACCACAAATATAGATCCTTATTAAAATAAGGAACTGTATATACCATAGATTTCATCTAGCTTATGATGGCAAACTTTGTGAGACAAACATTAGACACTGCAGCAAAGAAATAAAACAATCTGAGTTTCTGCAGGGGTTTGCTGAGTCCCGAATACCAGATCTGCTTTTGCAAAGAATTGTTGATGCTGGAAAGAGAGAACTCCCTCCTGTTTGTGCTATTGTAGGGGGCATCCTTGGGCAGGTATATGCTTATTTACTTTTAAAGGTCCATAAGTGGTAAGATTCTGCGAGTGACAACTATTTTGACATCTCTACACTAGATCAATACGTCTGTTCTAAACTAATCAAAACCCAGGATTGGGGGAAATTATAGAATATCTGAAATCCTATATGGCTTTTTTAACGACTTAACATACATATTTTCTGTAGTGTCATTTATAATTTACATCATTGAATTATGTTCACTTGTGTAATGTAGAACTCATTGTAAATATAACAGTGCAGCGATATTTGCTTGAGCCCCTCAATTTTTATACGGTCCTTAACTTTGGCAAGTTAAGAACAATTGCCAAAGGAAGAACATAAAATGCTCATAAAATTTATAAAAGTATTGCTTTTATTTCATTTTCTGTTGCATGAGGATTGAACTAATGATGTGGATTATTGTTGAACAGGAAGTCATTAAGGCAATGTCCTGTAAAGGTGATCCGCTGAAGAATTTTTTCTTTTTTGATGTAATGGATGGAAAGGGGATAATAGAAGACATATCTATTGGAGACAAAAAATGAATTTATTCTTTAGAGATATATGTCGAAATTGTATGCTATTTCACTGTTACGTGAAATTAGGATAAGCCCTTTTTGTTTAATGGAACATTTTCTATTACAATTCCATGTTAAGTGTGTGTCATGGAAGTCTGGCAGGCATGCAGTTGCAAAACTCTAAATGAAAACTCAGCAGCACCTCTAAATTGAGAATACAAATTATTATTTTATGCATATAAAACTTGGAGCACATTATTCCTGTTTTCTTTCCATGGTTTCCTACTGAATACAGGATGCAAGGAAAAGATCAGCTCTAGGAGTAATGTAAAAGATTGCGCACATTTACATGGTATGTGCAAGGATCGCAAAATTTACAGTGTGAGAATAACCTCACATAAGTAACAACTTGGGGTTGTTTATTGGTACTAAAGGCAAAATATTGACATTAAATTGTTTCTATGGATTGAGTTAATTTTTGTTTCATGGAAAATCTTCAGTATATGAAGCTATAGTGAGCTAAATCTTTACTTACGGCATGGACCTGAGACTCATTTAGTGATCTTGAGATTATAGGAATAGATCAATAGTGCTGGCTGTTCCTTCACAAATAAGGTTTCATTAGTGAGAATATTAGCCTTTTTATGGTTTACATGCTTACGAACTAAATGGAAAATTAGGGAGTTTTTTTTCTTAATATCTAATTTAAGATTTGGCAATACTCACTCACGGTGAATTTCTATTTAAAGTGTGTTATGTGAGGACATATCATTCATTATTCAATTTTTCACATCACTTTGGTGGAAAAATAAGTACTAATACATTTAAAAAAAAAAAAAAAAACACAATTACACTGACAATTGAGCAGTCTTTGCTCGCTGCCCAATAAAAGATACTATCTTGTTTAGGCCTCTACATCTACAGTTAAAATGTACTTTATAAGGAATGGAGCTCTATAAAAATACTTGAATGACCAAGGGATACATGAACCGGTGGAAAGCCACTCATTAACCTTTTGTGCAATCAAATGTTACAATGAATTAAGTGAAAAGCTATGTTCTATTCAGTCACCTCTGCAATATGAGAAACCTAAAACTACTTGAATGACCAAGGGCTACATAAACCGTGGAAAACCACTTATTGAAGACTTTTTGTACAATCAAAATTTACATTGCATCGAGTGAAAAGCTATGTTCTATTGACGTCCCTATGATACAATATGAGAAACTAGTAGACTACATTGTTGCTACCTCATGGCTCGGCACATGCCATCTTGTAAGTAACATGTATGGGCGAACTTCTGCTAGCTTGTCAACCCTTTGTAAAACACCAAGAAACTACTCTTAAGCTTTAAAGCAAAGCTGGTTACTTAAGCATAGGGGAGGCGGTGGTGCTACCCTATGCCTAAAAGCAAAAGCATTTAACATCTGAAATAGATTATATAAAGTTATATGAATTATGCTTCAAATGCTTTCAATATTAGAATGATGTTTCAGCTACTTTGCATAGAAAGACCATTTCTAATGACGTAAGATGCTTAAAACTTGCCTTAAAAATATAATAGCGATACTAATGCAATTGACAATGTTAACAGTGCCCCATTCACTCTTGCTGCTAAAAATGTGGTTCCTTGAAAAGCCTTAAATCTATTGTGAAGAATAATGAAATAAAATAAAAAAAACATTAATGTAAGCACATTTATTTTTCTTGTAGCCAATTAGGGTATTGATGATGCAATTCTCAGAAGCAATTAATATCAGGGTTGTGTCAAATCTATGAAGTATCATTGTTAGTATTGTTATTGCATGACTAGATGAATGTACATTGTTAGTATTGTTACTGCATGACTAGATGAATGTACATTGTTAGTATTGTTATCACATATGGATTATGCTTAATTTATCTTAATTAGATGGTGATGCATTTGATTTGATTTATCTTGGATGGATGCTACTAGTGAAATCTCTTCTCACAGGTACATGTACCTTGACATATTAGGTAAAAGGTTAGGATTTGGGTTATCACTATGATGACCAAATTGTACAAGTGCCAATTGAGTCACTTATTGATGTTACAATTGTTTGATCATTAGAATTTTTGTTAGCATGTTATGTTTCATATTGATTATACAGTTGGTTGAGTTCATTATATTGATTGTTTCATGTTGAACTTGCTGCAATTGATCATGTTATGGCTAATAGAGGTCTTTGGTCATTGTTGGACTTGATTGATGTCTTGGCCGAGTGTTGCTTGAGTCCTTGATGTTTTTGAGTGAGGTAGCCAAGGTTTTATGTTTGAGGTTGTTGGACTTACCATCCTAAAACCCCAAGTTGTATCATTTTGTTCCATGTTAGGCTTAAGCTAAGATGATATTGCTTAGGTTTAAATTTTTCTAAATCCCAAAATAACCATGTTAAAGCCATCTACAGTACAAACTATTTTTAGCATGGAAGATTATTTGTAAAGTTGAAATATTTAAGTGGAAGGTTATCCAAGCCTTGATAAGCTTTGAGCATACAATTATTAAAGGTCTTGATTGTTTTTTTAAGTGGCAAAAAGCTATTTTTGAGTTTTTATTGAACCTTGAGTTAAAAGTTATGTTAAGTGGATTGCCCTTGTCATATATGTGACAACACCAAGCATTGAATGACCATAGCTTGTCCTTGGGGAGCTTGGAGCTTGTTGAGCAAGATATCTTGAACCATGAGCTTGAATCATGGGCTAGGGTATAGTTTAATCAATGAAATTTGGATTTTAAGTTATTCTTTAACACTTCTTATAATTTTGGAAAGCATGGTGGCAACCAAGGAAAGGCCATGTTGCATCACTAGCTCAAAATATACCATATTATTTTGTTCTTACAAGTTATTTAAGGCTTCGTAAGCTCACTATAGCTTGTAGTAGTCATCTAGTTTGTTAAGGCTTCATAAGCCTCGAAGTATACCAATAATAAAAGGAGTTCCCAAGAAATAGAATGTTAAGGTTATGTACAAAAGCTACTATTGCGTGTAACAACTCTAGTTTTGGAAAATGTTAGTTACAAATCATCAATTATACCCGCAAAGAAAGAGATGCTATATGATTCCTAGGGTGAGCCTTAAGTGGAATAATTTCCTTATCAAATTGTGATTTGGAAATGATCAAAATACTAGATCTATTGAATTAAAGCAAACAACATTATGTTGATTGATAACAATTAAATGATTACAAGAAACAAATGAATAGTGTTATATCAATAAGTTGAGTAGTTATTGAATTCATTTATATGTACATAAAATTAAAATAGAGCCTTTAAATAATTTGTTTTGAAATAACCAAGTAGAACAAATGATTAGGAGTTCAATGTAAAGGTTAAACATCAAATGTAAAAATGACCTAATGATCTTGTGATCTAATGATGTAATGATTAGCTTTACCATTTATAGGTAAGGAAATTTTCCTATGTCTATGATAGGAAATCCTATTGTTAGAATTGAGTTTGATGAAATGACACGATGACAATATGTGAGGGAATTGGAAATGAAGTTTGTAGAATCCACTTTTAGAAGTAAAAGTTTTAGAATAGGCCTAGTGAAAAGACAATGTTAATCATTTATTCACTGATGACATTTGTTTTGGCATTTATGAATGGGGGCAATAGTTTCATGTAAAGTGTTAATATAACATTCTTTATGAAGTTATGTTCATTCATGTTGCAACACATTTATACATAATTGATAATTAATAACATGCATGCCTCACATTTACACCTATTGTAGAGACATTTCTCAATGTTGTATTGGCAAATGTGACTTGCTATTGAATAATCAATGGGATTATAAATTATGTGGAATATTTACTAATGGATATATATTTAGGAAGACTAAATATATATAATACCACTTTACATGAATATATGAGAAGCAAATTGCCTATCATGATTCATTCCCTCAACACATTTGTTTCGTGTTAGTATATTAATTACACAAGCATGCAACATGTGGCAGCACATTACTTGAAGGCCAAATCTCTCAATGAGCACCTCCCCCTCATTTGTTCACCTTGTATTTTTTCCATCACGTCAACAAAAATGGACATTGTGGTAATTCTTGATGGTGATACACATCAAATAGATTTCACCGAAAGCATCATAGAATAATGAATACAACATGTTCCATCAAAGTGAAGATCATTACATCACTAAATAAATTAAAGAAATTTTTAGATGAGATTTTATTAAAGAAGCCCCACAACATCATGTGAACACATAAATCTACTCCTCATTTGTCTCAAACATTATGCTAATCATGGGAGACAAATTGATGATGAAGGCACTTGGGAAGCAATACATATAGGATTAAGCATAGAACTTGGATGTAATGGTCAATAATGCCAATTAGACCCCAAGTTTCCCCCTAACAGTAAATAGGATGGAATTTTTTGGTTGGGCATTGATAGGGGACTATTAGGAAGATTGGGGCAAGACTAGCTTCTTTTGTTCATGCGGTGATTCTGGTGCAAAAATAGCTTATGGGTAGAATGAGTTTCTAGAAACCTAAGATGAATGTTCTTGGTCTTACGAAGCCATTCAAACAAGATATAGGGTAGTAAAGGTTCTAGTAAAAGCTACAAAATTCCTTCTTTGTAGAATGGTCTTGGTCAAGGGCACAAACAAGCCCTATGGACAATGTTTCAACTTTCATAAAGCCACTATCAAAGGATAAAGACTTGTCAACTAGTATATAATAGTGTACTACTACTCTATAAAAATGTTTCTACTTAACTTTCTTGGGTTGTTAAAAACTTGTTATGTCTTTAACCATGACCCTATAACATGACTTGTATGTTATCAATGCCACCTATTCACATTTTGGAAAGTTTATGTAATGTTTTGTTATGATATTAATGAGAAGGGAGAGAGGTTAAACCCTCATTTGATTGATAAAAAAATCTAATATCAATCTATCATTTTAGAAGCTTGCCTCTATTTGCAATAGTAAGCATATCTTTTGTAAATACAAACACCTATCATCTATAATTTCTTAAAATAAGTAAAAAAATAATTCACGTCAAAAATTATTTGACCTAGTAAATTTTAAAATACTGTAATTATATAATATTTTATGGTCTAATATAAATTATTAATATATAGATAACATTAGTTTGTAGTTCAATGTACATTGATAGAAGCAATTTGGACCTTTATTTTCAATTTTATTTACAACTTCACAAATTCTTGTTTCTCAATAATCTATTTCATTTCCTTAATCCTTGATAAGGTCTACTTTTTATAAAATACTTTGTATAATCCAAAACTAACTTGTTTACTTACAGTGTTTTAAACATTTCTTCCAACATGTACTTAGGTGCATTATTTGACTAAAGTGTCGCATAAGTGTAATAGAGCTCAATTATTTAATAACAAGCCCAATAAAACATGATTAGATGGACTAGTTCAATTTGATAGTAACGTGTCTATAGAAAAATAAATCACATAATGGTAGGTACATAGAGGTAATCCTAATTATAAAATTGCAAATTTTAAATTGTAGGCTAATGATAGCATTTTTATGCTAATATTTTTTTGTGGATTGGATAGTGACAATCTAATGGGTACAACCCTCCTTTGAATGGTATAAAACATCCATTATGGTTATCCACCTACATATAGATTTGTTGGGTATGCTGCAAAGTTTATGTATAAACATTCTTTATTAATTAAAGGAGGTTTAAATGCTCAGACCTTCAGGTTCATTTATTTTTTGGCACTACTAATTAAAAGGACTCATGAAATAATGATAAATGATAAGAGAAGGAATTATAATTTTTTTTATACTACACTCCATTTTATGAAGCAATTACAAATACTCCAATGTCTAGATTACCTATGACTTGCAAACATTCTATTTAACTAAGATTATAAATAAAATTGGTTGATAACACTTCATGGAATAATATATTATGCTAGTATTTTATAGATCAAGAGTAAATCCTCACATACTTCAAATACTTGTGATTTAGAGGGTT
>VDFB02305528.1:0-18303 GCA_007258455.2 Sequoia sempervirens | reverse complement strand
TTTACTCCTTAGTAGATTACTTCTATAGATGTCAGATTTACTGTATTGTGCCATGCGTGGAATTTTAGGATCATTAATAAATATTTTACTAATTGTTAAGTATTGTATTTCACATACAAATAAGAGGTAGGATACCAATTTTGTTTACATGCATTGCTTAATAGAATTTGTAAATAGTACTAGCATATATAGCTTAAATTTAAGATGTATAAATTACGACGAGATATATGAGACATTTAATTTTTCATCATTCAACTTTAATATAGATATATTAAATTAAAAAATTAAATGCCTTGATATATCTCAGTGTAATTTAAATATCTTAAATTTTAAAATAAACCTAACATAAATAAATATATAATTATACTATATTATTTTATTATATTATTAGTTATATTAATTAAAAAAATATAACAATAACCATAACCCTAACCCTAACCCTAATCCTAACACTAACCTAATATTAGTTAAAATTGGATATATATTCTCTTAAAATAGAAATTGTGAAACTTTTTTTTTTTGTTATTATTATTTTTATCTCTTTCAATTCCATAAATCAAATTTGAATTGTATTAAACAATGATCCATTATCATAGAATTTGAACAACTTATTAAACATAAAAAATTTACCATAAACAATATTTTCTTATGTGAATCCTAAAAGTTAATTTTTTCTTTCTAAAAAACCAAAGCTGTTACAAATTTATGATGTCTAATTTTAGACTTGGACAAAAAATAGTTGAAATAAGATGGACAGTTTTAACTGTGAACAAAAAATTTAAAATCATGCCGCCCACATGAGATTACATTTTTCTTCTAAATTTTTATGTGAAACATTAAAAAAAACCATAACATAACTTGATAAATCCATCTATTTTTTTTTAAAACAGTGACTCCATAAAAAATTTAAGAAGCCTCTCCATTGGACCTCGTCAAAATGCAATTCTATCAACCATTTATATGAATCAAAATTTGAGAGAAAATTATTAGAAACATATAATGGATAGTCTAAACATGTAGATGTTGAGATGCTCATAACATTTATGAGGTTAAGATTATTGCAAATTCTTTTAGTGTTTGAAAAGACTTACTCATTGCTTACACCCTTTTCTAAATTTGAGATTTATTTCGATAATGATTGCCTACAAAATCAAGCTCCCTCCACTATCCACAAATAGTGCAACTCCTCTTTACTCTTTCTTTTCCTAATTTTCGGACCAAAACAATATAATTCTATGACATTTGAATATTTACCATATTAATTAGAATATCTTCTAGGCTCGCTATGAAATACACCTGCAAACATTTGGTCTCACTATAAAAAAATAACAGCTTTTTATGTAGAATAACAAAAGAAAACATGCAAATAATTTCCTTCGCAATAATGTACAATATTTGTCTTGCAACGTGTCAAAACAAAGTAATCTTGAAATATAATTTAAAATTAATTATCTGAATTCCTTTGAATCTGTTTGGCGCTGCAGATTTGTAAATATTATAGATATACAAGACGACATACATATTTTGTTGAGGACTTGAAGATTTTATCACTCAGAGTGTTATACCGAATTGCCCGCTTAACCGCCGGCGGTGGTGGCACTGCGAAAACAAGAAATTACCTTACAATGTTGCACCTTCAAGTAGTGTTTAAATTAATTATATGAATTCCTTTGAATATAATCTACAACGATTTGGCTCAATCCAAAACGACATTTTGGCCCAGATTTTCTCAGAGAAAGAAAATTTGTAAATATCATTTTATATTTTGATTAGAGTTTAAAAGATTTACCACCGAGAATGGATGTCATCGGACCTTCCAGGGCCCTTCCATGGAGATACTTGTCGAGTGTGCCAATGGGAACATAGTCATAAACAACACACATTTCTGAGTTCTGATCATAGTAGCGTATAAGGGATACAGCCCAGTAGTCATTAACAACTCTTGTGCCTAAGCGTGCACAACAGGCCTATCTCATTCCTGAACTGTTGAGAACCTTGGAGGATTGTGGTTTTTCTCTCTTCACTGCAACTCTAATGCCACCACTGATTTCTACTCTCTAAACTTTTCCAAACCCACCTACCTCAAAAAGAAGTGAGTCGTAAAAGTTGTTGGTTGCATCTTGAATCTCCGAAAAACTAATGAACCTGCAACGTACAAATCACACAAAAGATATCAATGAATCAGTGAGACACACATTAGTATGAATGTATCACTTAATGGGCTGTACTAACTCTTGGTATTCAGGAAGCATCCCAGTTGCTCCAGAAAACACGGCAAACACGAGTGTGTACTCTACAAAACTCATCAAAAACATATTGGTATCTCTGATTGTATAAGGAAAGTCCTAGACAAAAATAGAATTGTTTTAGAATATATGAAGACAAGTGACACTTGTTAGATTTTGAAAATGGGAATCCAAGCAGTCAGGACTACCTTATAAATTCACATTTTCAAAGAAAGCCCGCCTTCGTTTCCATCCAAATTCCAGATCCAGAAGTGTGTTTATTACACATTCTTCTCCGCCCAAGGATGGAACCCAGGATTCCATTCATTTCTCAAATTTGTTCAGCTCTTCGCAGAGCTCGTTTGAAACAAGGATTCCTGAGAAAAGGGAAGAAGAGCATGAGCTTTCAGAACGAATCTCAATTTTCCTTTATAGACAGGTCCTCAAAGAGAATAAAAGGAATGGTGGAAGATCTTCTCCTGGGCGTGAAGTTACTTTGCATAAACCGCAGTTTTACTAAAGATAGCGATTGTAGCGGCGATGTGAATGATGGGTATGGGGATGAAATGGAGCGAGGAGAGTTTTGTAGAGGCGAACACAGCGATAATAAATCAGTGAATACAAGAGTGGAGCTTTTCATAGCAAACTTTCACCATCACCTTCCCATGGAACGACAAACTTCTGTGCTGGAATACCAGGAAATGCTGGACAGGGGCCTTGCATAACTCTCTTTCATTCTCATTTGGTATTCTGGTATTCTTCTATCTCTATGTAGAATACCAAATGAGAATGAAAGAGAGTTATGCAAGGCTCCTGTCCAGCATTTCCTGGTATTCCAGCACAGAAGTTTGTCGTCCGGGCAAGGTGACGGTGAAAGTTTGCTATGAAAACCTTAGCTTTTGTATTCACTGATTCATTATCGCTGTGTTCGCCTCTACAAAACTCTCCTCCCTCCATTTCATCGCCATACCGATCATTCAAAATCACCTCTACAATCGCTATCTTTAGTAAGACTGCGGTTTATGCAAGCTAACTTCACGCCCAAGAAAAGATCTTCGACCATTCCTTTTATTCTCGTTAAGGACCTATCTGTAAAAGAAAATTTAGATTCTTTCTGAAAGCTCATGCTCTTCTTTCCTTTTCATAGGAATCTCAGTTTCAAATGAGCTCTGCAAAGGGCTAAACGAATTTGAGAAATCAATGGAATCCTGGGTTCCAACCTTTGGGGAAGAAGAATGTGTAAGAAACACACTTCTGGATCTGGAATTTGGGTGGAAACGAAGGCCAGCTTTCCTTCAAAATGTGAATTTATAAGGTAGTCATGACTGCTTGGATTCCCATTTTCAAAATTTAACAAGTGCCACTTGTCTTAATATATTCTAAAACAATTCTGTTGTTGTCTATTAAATGAAGATATTGCCTCTTGATTTTATCAGTGGGTTTTTCTTATATACGATATTACTCTAATACCAGTGTCAGAGCCCTATTTGTTTTTTCACATAGAGATAGTTTGAACTATGAAATGAATTTTGCATTTATTTGGTGGATGAAATAAAAGAAAATTAGTTATTTTATTTTCCACAAATACTTTGTGACAATTTATTTCACATAATTTCTTACTATCAAATTGATACCAGCTACTGCTAATGTGGTAAATGCAATGGCTGCTAGAACTATGCTCACATAGAGTGATTAGTAGAGATCGGACCATCTGAATTATTAAACTTATTACATTCTTCCTCACAAACCTTGTATATTGTACATCATATTTCTTCACAGCTTTGTGTCATCATACTGGATTTTGTACTTTAAAGACCAAACTAAAATTTTAAAAGATTGTGTTGATAAGTGACAAATAGTTTGGTTTTATAGATGGATATATCCTCTCACATGATTGGTTCCTTGGCTAGGACATTCCTGATACAATCAGATACCGATATGCTTTTGATGAGTTTTGTAGAGTACACACTCATGTTTGCTGAGTTTTCTGGAGCAACTGGGATGCTTCCAGAGTACCAAGAGTTGGTCTTTTTTAGAAGTCGGGGAACCTAGAAAACCCTAAGCCAAACCACACCTTACAAACAAAAAAGATGTGGACGCCCATAATCGGGAGAATGTGAGCATCTAGGGTGAATAAAATCCTAGTCGAATCGAAGACAAGATTGGAATCACGAAAAAGGGAGTGCTATAATTTGAGGTGATCTAGGGTGAAGTTCCTGAGAATTGTTGGAAATTTCTGAGCAACGCTTCTTTTGCCTTCCATTGTAGTATCAAAGAAACCAATAAAAAATAAAGAATTAATGCTGTTCCTAATCATATCTTCCCTACTGACTTTTCAGATATTATATTGACTACATAGTTGTGTATATTATTATTATGCTAAAATGTTCATGACAGAAATCTTTTTCCTATCTAAATCTATTAAAAGTGTGTTTTTAATCTTGCTTTTATATTTTTTCTATAAATTGAATGCAACTTTGAGAATTCCACTCAATCCGCTCTTTAACAGTTATAATTTTTTATAAAAAAAATATTTTTCTCCTTTATTTATTTTTATTGTTTATATAGAATAGGGTAAAATCAAGGGCTTCAGGCAAATTCACCGCAGCAAAATTCACCATCAACAATTCACCATGGGAAAATTCACTGCCATGAATTGCTGCTGGTGAATTTTCCATAAGGTGAATTTGTCTTGGTGGTGAATTTTTCCCTAGTGAATTGTTGGTGGTGAATTTTCCTAAAGCCAAAATCAAGGTGTAAAGCATGAATCAACACTATGAACTACCAACTACAAATGAACATAGAATTGCTAGCCGTGAATTTTCCCCTTTATTTTTTTCTATTGTTTATATAGAATAGGGTAAAATTGCGAAAATTCACCGCCATGAATTGCTTGTGGTGAATTTTCCATAAGGTGAATTTGTCATGGTGGTGAATTTTTCCATGGTGAATTGTTGGGGGTGAATTTTCGAACAATGAATTGCTTGTGGTAAATTTTACTAAAGCCAAAATCAAGGTGTAAAGAATGAATCAACACTATCAACTACCAACTACCTAAAACTCAAATAATGACACTAATCCAACAATGAAGTACAAATGAAAATAGAAACACAAACAATAAAGTAATATTACCATAATTCCTATGCCATGGTTGAATACCTTCATAGCTCTTCTCCATTTTGCTTTATAAGCTAGCATCCCCTCAGATTTGTAGTATTCAAGAATAAGCCTAATGTTCATGACAGGAAAATATCAAAGATAGTGGTTATATTCTTGAAATGAAAGGGATAGGTCTCTTTTATAGAAAACCAAATTAAATGATGAAGAATGATGATGATCAATGGGTGAGATTGCTTGGAGAAGTAGGGAAATAGGGTTAGGGAAAAATATGGTCTAGTTAAGGATGGATGATGAAGATTGAAAGGTAATAAAACCTTATCAAAGGTGGAGGCTAATTGGGATAAGGGAGGATATTGGAAAAAAAAGAGGTTGCTGAAGTAAATTAAATAATTATAAAATTATTTAATTTAGCAGGAATGGGGAAAAATTAAATAATAAAAGCAATTATTTAATTATAGCAAAGAGGGAAAACTTGACTTTTAATTAAAATTATTTGGAAACAATTATCTAATGAAAAAGTAAATAATAAAAATAATTATTTAATAGTGGAGAGAAAAATAGAAAATAATTAAATAAGTAAGCTTTATTTCATTGTAGAAGAAAATAATTAAATAATTAAAATAAATATTTAATTATAGAAGGAAAATGGAAAATAAATAATTAAATAACATTAATTCTTATTTAATTACGCAGAGAAAGGAAAACAGTAACGAATTAAACAACATTACCTCATTTTAATCAAAGGAGGATATAAAAACAGATGAATTCAATTAAATAATGAAATTTATTTATTTAATAGAAGAATATGGCTTTAGAAAATAATCAAATCATTAAAATTATTTAATTATTTATATTTTTCTTACAAAGAAGTTTACTTAGAAAGAAGTTTAGTAATAATAAGCATGCTCTTATTTTTAAAAAAAAAAATTGATTGATTAAGTTCATAAAATTGATTAGTTATTTTCAATGCTAAGAGTTGTGTCTCAAAAAATTAAAAATAAAAGTAAGTCTAAGGAGGGTATGATGACCACGGTAGGGGAAAAGAGACTAGAGGTAGTTTGCACACGAATGCAAGAATAGCTTACACTTTGTTGAAGGAGGTCTTCACAATTAAAGCTATTTAAGTAAAGTAAGAATTGACTCATATTCAAGAAAATTGTTTTCATAAGAGTTATAAAGAAGTTCAGATTACATATAGATGATTATTTATATCAATATTATAGTTGGGGTGTATAGAGTAAGGAGTAGAACTACTATATGTTATCAAGTAATGAAAATGGAAGATTATTATGGTATATGATAATCTTTTTAATGAAGTTGTAGACATAATTCCTTTCTATAAGTTTGTATTTAGAGACTAATATTGATGTAAGATTATGATAAAATTTATTAATAATTAGAAGAGAACTAAAAACATAGAATGATAAAAGAAGAGAGAGATACACCATTTATCTATGTTAGGGCTACAATATTGAACTCTCTTTTTCATCTAATCAAGAAAAATATTTCTTAATGTCCATGGTAGATTCGTATTTAATCTTCAAAATAAACATTATAACTTAAAAGTATGATGTTATGTGTTTGTGTTTATGATTTTCTCCACTTACATCTAATGTTATGTGTTTTTGTTTATAATTTTACCAATTCTTTTTATGTTTAGTCTATCCATGTTCTAATTCAAGTTTAATGGTTAATCACATGTACCTTTCATTGGATTATTCAAATTTATACATTGCATGCTTATACTGATACTATTGTTATTTGCCAATTTTCTCACCATTTGGCATTACAAAATGAGAGTAAGATATTTTATTTGAGTAGGATTGTTTAATTTAGATGGTTTTGCAAATTCATTGTGTTTGAATACTTGGCTAGCACACCTTATTCACAAATTAACAAGTTTGTGTCACATCCCTGTAAAAGAAGACCCTTTCACATCGACATTGGGTGGATAATAAAATAAATAAATAAAATAACATATAAATCAAAAACATTGGGAGACAAAGTTGGATGAAGGTATGGGCAGTATGCTAATGCTTTAGGAACTTCAAGCAAATGTTGTGGAACTCAATTTTTTTCATCATCCTCTCTGCCTACGTGGAAAAGGGAATGCAAGGTATGGTGTGAGGAAGAGGGATTTTGTAGAAAAGGGTAAAGAAAGAAAGGAGAAAGAAAGAAATTGCTCAAGAAGGGCAGAAGACTAAAAAACACGAGGTTTTGTAGAGAGAGAGAAAAGGCATGTAAAGGAGTGATTTTAAGCATTGCATGTTAAGTTTTTTTTGCATTATATTTCATGATAATGGTGGGTCTTTGTATACATGATGTTGGTTTGAAAGCTCAATCAACAATGTCTTTGGTACCAACACTAAAGATAAGCACATTCCTTCATATTTTCTATTTAAATATGTTTACTTATGAATTAGTTAATCAAAGGTGATCAAGTTAGGTCAACCCTTTTTCTTGATTACTATTATAAATAATTTTATTGATATTTTGGAGGTGTTTGGGCCTAAACTTACTAGTTGTCTTTCTTTAAGAGTTTTGAGGCCCTTGGTATCAACCACTTGAACTTACTTTGCAAATAAGAAATTTTATGAGAAACCTTTTCTTTGAGGTATTTTAACAATATTAGAACCACATAAATGTATCAAGGCATTTTTTTACAATGATTTGATTATGGATTATGAACCTTGAGTTACCCTCAAAACACTAAAATCCAGGATAGTGTGTTCTTATGAATGGATTTCTCAAATAATATTTAGCCTTTTGAATTATTTATTTGTAATCCTACAAATTATAATTGTTCCTATGTGTTCATGACACTACATTTTTACTTCATAATCTTAATAATGGACCTCATTCTAGACATTCTAGAGCTAGCTATACATTATGGCTAGGAGATTGACTACTTGAAATCTATATTTCTAGTAAGGAAAAATAACCCTATATCATAGAATGAACTATAGATTTAGTAAGAAGGTATGTTATATTCAAATTTCACACTTTATGTATGCATGTTTTAGAATTATAGATAAATTTTTAATAAATTATGATATTATAAGAAAATTCTTGGGTAAATTTAGAGGAAGGGTCCTTTGGCTTAAAATAGTCTTCACTAGATTTCTTATATTGATTAAACATAAAAATTGTTATAGTATGGTCATTTACAGGAAAAAGGACAGTTAAGAGATAGTCTAATTAAAGTGTTTTGTGGTTTCAAGGGTTATATGATTGTGGGGGTTAAGGCATGGTTGATACTTGAAATGCAATTGGGAAACAATTATCCTTCTGCAAATCTACAAAGACATTGTTCTCAAAGTCTTTAATCGAAGATTCCTTTCCTAGGAGAGGACAGTGTATGCTGAACATACGGAATTGTGACAATGTGTGATCTTCAAACCAAAATCACTTTCAAGAAAATTATTTCCATTGGTTTTCTAGTGTTGGTTGGGGGCTTGAAGAGATTTGAACCAGCTATAGCCACATTGCTTTCACTATGTAGTTGAGAAAAAAAGGGTAAAATTAGCATTAGAGATTCTAGAACAATATCTACCATTGTTAAACTCCTGGAATCAGTTACTAACCAATGTAGATAGGATGTTATAAAAGCCTTGTATGATCTATCTACATTTGAGGGAAATAGATCCCACATCATTTTGGAAATGATTTTTCTAGGTCTATTTCCTTTCTTGTTCTTGGTAAATTGACTACACAAAAAAGTACACCATAGGCTTATCTAACCTACATCATGATAAACATTTTGTGTTACAATAGTAGGAGGCAACCTAGTTTTTCGATGAATCACACAATAGACAGCTTAACTGAGGTGGAATTTATTGGTCTTCGAGAGCTACTTGTTGTTGTTGTCTTAACTAAGGTGGAAGTTATTGGCTTCAAGAGCTACTTGTAGTTGTTGTTTCTTCCTCAAGATGTCGGGTTGGTTTAGACGGTTTCTAGTGTGATGATGTCTTTTCTCTATAACATCATCTTTATAGTGGTGATCACATGGGTGTGAGGGAATAAGTAGGTCAAAGAAGGATAAAAATGAAGCATGATATTTTGAAGGAGTGCAAGACTGTATAACAGTAAAGAAAGAGACCTTTCCAAGTAAGAAAAAATGTGCATAAAGGGAAGAGTTGAAAATATCTTCTTTCGAAAAGATTTGAACATTTCAATTACATTACTTGAGAATGTTTGGTTGAATGTCAGAGTTTTTCAAAGAGTTTAGCATAAAGGCTCACTGTTATCCCTAGCCACCTCATTCCAGAAAATATGTGACATTGTAGGATAAGAAGAAAAGCAGTTGTGGGTATGTGCCCACCATGCATAGTCAATCTGGTAGTAGAGATCCTCAAGAATATGTTTTCCTATTAAAGCAACCAAGTGAGGACATGACACACAAGAAGATTGTGCAAACACAATTCAGATCAGATAAAGGATTTCAAAAACATGACATAGAGGTTGTGGATGCCACGAAGCTTTAAGAATGTCTGGTCAAAATTTTATTTTCTAATAGAGATGACTGGGTGTCATGAATTTTTTTCTCATAGTGCTTGTACATGGGATATCTCTAGTCGTCCATCAAATTAAACATTGCATGGAGGATATGCACAAAATGGGCTGGTTGAGAAGGTTTAGAAACTCATGATAAAATGCACTTCTATTCACAACTTCCTATTGTGTAATGGTTATGTTCTTTTGTATTTTACTAAACTGGAGCAGACACGTATGGTTGGATATATACTATCTCAAAATGCAGATCCAAATTTCAAGAATTCAAGTTTCCTTTACTGCAGATGAAAAAATGGCATTCAAAGAGTTTTCTCAAAGGCCTGGTGCCTACACAAAGGCCTATGGCATGTCTTCTATTCAGAGGATCAAGCAAAAGATTACCAGATGGATTTAGGTTAAGAGGAGATATCAATGTTTTGCCAAGTTTTCGATTATTGGTATAATAGATGATTGAAAAGGAAATTAAAAAAGATGAAAAGTTGTTTTACGGTGGCTATGTTGCATGCCATAGAAATGGAAAAAGGATAAAAGGGCCACGTAGAGAATGTGAAAGAGAAACAACTTGATCGGGCTTGGTTGAAGGATACACCACATGTAAAGTTTGAGCAAAATTTTTAAGGAAATCGGGTTTCTAACGTGAGTTTCCATGGTATTTATTTTCACCAGGAGCTCCTTCATGATCATTTTTGAAGAGAACGCTCTCTTGTGGATGATACTTACCATGATAAAGCTGAATACATGGATTCAATTCATCGCGAAGTTCAAATGTTTTCCTTGAAGGGAATGTCTCAACAATTCTATATGAAAGGGGAATCTGAGGAGCAATTTTTGTCAAACATTGATGAAAGTTGATACGTCTTGTTCGAAATACAAGGATGAGAAGAAGGAAGAGCCTGATCATAAACAAGCTTTTTTGAAACTTAGCAAAATAAATTTGACATGTAGTTCATATTCAGTAGATTCTAATGTTTTCATGGTTACCGCTTGTGTCGACCTCGACATTCCAGAGAGATCTCTTGATCTTCAGTGCAGAGATGAAGGATATTTCTCAAGATTTATTCAACAAAGAATTTTAACCTTTGAAGGCTGGATTGAAGGAAAAAATACAGGAAAGATAGAGGCTACATGTTGGCAACAACAGTCACTGTATTCATTAAGTGAAGGGATAATCACAAAGATTATCAAAATAACAGTCAAAGGTTATGCAGGTTCTTCGTTAGTGAATAATGACTTTTGATGATAGCAGAATGGATTTTATGAGATGGTCCAATAAGGTTTTGTTGAAAGGTTTCGTTACATAGTGTAGAGAGCATAGGTCTATGACAATTTTGTTTCACTTACAAAGGATGCTACAAGTCAAAAGGATATTTGGTATTTAAAAATATATGCAATGTGTTAGAGTATGCATGAAACAACTACCTATAGTCCAAAGGAGGGGATATGCATAGAATGGAAAAGAGGAATTTGTAAAAGGTTAGTGGCATGCAGTCCAAAATCAATATGTTTCAATTTCTTGAAATTATTTGAATAAAATATTAATGCATGCGATATATCAGAGAAACCTTTGTTATTCTTTTACCAAAATTTGGAAATTTGTTGTTAGCCATTTAAGAGACAAAAATTTATGATTTATTTAAGTTTTCTTTTTTTAATACACAGTCTCCTCTATACATAGGAATTGATCTCTCTTCAGAAATCTGCTCAACCTTGGGTCATGACTAGTCCTTTGGTATTCATTTGAATTCTTTCCTTACCCTAAGCAGATATAAACAATTGTGAAAAAATATAGATTGAAGGGAAGATAAAATGGATTTTAGGAGTACATAAATAAGCAAAATGTGCCAAAATTTTGAAAAACCGATTGATAATATCCTTAGACCGCCTTGTTGTTTCTATGTAGGCTTCTTGGAAACTCAAGGAGAAGCATTTCCAGCTATATAATATTGATTGATTTTGTTGATCATTTTTTCATCTATATGTTTCATATGTTGAAGGATTTAGTAAACTGAAAATCTATCTCAGGCAGATTTTTAGTCCTTAGTAGATTACTTCTATAGATGTCAGATTTACTGTATTGTGCCATACGTGGAATTTTAGGATCCTTAATAAATATTTTACTAATTGTTAAGTATTGTATTTCACATACAAATAAGAGGTAGGATACCAATTTTGTTTACATGCATTGCTTAATAGAATTTGTAAATAGTACTAGCATATCTTATATTTTAAAATAAACCTAACATGAATAAATATATAATTATACTATATTATTTTATTATATTATTAGTTATATTAATTAAAAATACCTAGCAATAACCGTAACCCGAACCCTAACCCTAATCCTAGCACTAACCTAATATTAATTAAAATTAGATATATATTCTCTTAAAATAGAAATAGTGAAACTTTTTTTTTTATTATTATTATTTTTATCTCTTTCAATTCATTAAATCAAATTTAAATTGTATTAAACAATGATCCATTATCATAGAATTTGAACAACTTATTAAACATAAAAAACTCACCATAAACAATATTTTCTTATGTGAATCCTAAAAGTTAATTTTTTCCTTTGAAAAAACAAGGCTGTTACAAATTTATGATGTCTAATTTTAGACTTGGACAAAAAATAGTTGAAATAAGATGGACAGTTTTAACTGTGAACAAAAAATTTAAAATCATGCCGCCCACATGAGATTACATTTTTCTTCTAAATTTTTATGTGAAACATTAAAAAAAACCATAACATAACTTGATAAATCCATCTAAATTTTTTTTAAAACAGTGACTCCATAAAAAATTTAAGAAGCCTCTCCATGGGACCTCGTCAAAATGCAATTCTATCAACCATTTATATGAATCAAAATTTGAGAGAAAATTATTAGAAACATATGATGGATAGTCTAAACATGTAGATGTTGAGATGCTCATAACATTTATGAGGTTAAGATTACTGCAAATTCTTTAAGTGTTTGAAAAGACTTACTCATTGCTTACACCCTTTTCTAAATTTGAGATTTATTTCGATAATGATTGCCTACAAAATCAAGCTCCCTCCACTGTCCACAAATAGTGCAGCTCCTCTTTACTCTTTCTTTTCCTAATTTTCGGACCAAAACAATATAATTCTATGACATTTGAATATTTACCATATTAATTAGAATATCCTCTAGGCTCGCTATGAAATACACATGCAAACATTTGGTCTCACTATAAAAAAATAACAGCTTTTTATGTAGAATAAGAAAAGAAAACATGCAAATAATTTCCTTCGCAATAATGTACAATAGTTGTCTTGCAACGCGTCAAAACAAAAGTAATCTTGAAATATAATTTAAAATTAATTATCTGAATTCCTTTGAATCTGTTTGGCGCTGCAGATTTGTAAATATTATAGATATACAAGACGACATACATATTTTGTTGAGGACTTGAAGATTTTATCACTCAGAGTGTTATACCGAATTGCCCGCTTAACCGCCGGCGGTGGTGGCACTGCGAAAACAAGAAATTACCTTACAATGTTGCACCTTCAAGTAGTGTTTAAATTAATTATATGAATTCCTTTGAATATAATCTACAACGATTTGGCTCAATCCAAAACGACATTTTGGCCCAGATTTTCTCAGAGAAAGAAAATTTGTAAATATCATTTTATATTTTGATTAGAGTTTAAAAGATTTACCACCGAGAATGGATGTCATCGGACCTTCCAGGGCCCTTCCATGGAGATACTTGTCGAGTGTGCCAATGGGAACATAGTCATAAACAACACACATTTCTGAGTTCTGATCATAGTAGCGTATAAGGGATACAGCCCAGTAGTCATTAACAACTCTTGTGCCTAAGCGTGCACAACAGGCCTATCTCATTCCTGAACTATTGAGAACCTTGGAGGATTGTGGTTTTTCTCTCTTCACTGCAACTCTAATGCCACCACTGATTTCTACTCTCTAGACTTTTCCAAACCCACTTACCTCAAAAAGAAGTGAGTCCCTAAAAAGCCAAAATCAAGGTGTAAAGCATGAATCAACACTATGAACTACCAACTACAAATGAACATAGAATTGCTAGCCGTGAATTTTCCCCTTTATTTTTTTCTATTGTTTATATAGAATAGGGTAAAATTGTGAAAATTCACCGCCATGAATTGCTTGTGGTGAATTTTCCATAAGGTGAATTTGTCATGGTGGTGAATTTTTCCATGGTGAATTGTTGGGGGTGAATTTTCGAACAATGAATTGCTTGTGGTAAATTTTACTAAAGCCAAAATCAAGGTGTAAAGAATGAATCAACACTATCAACTACCAACTACCTAACACTCAAATAATGACACTAATCCAACAATGAAGTACAAATGAACATAGAAACACAAACAATAAAGTAATATTACCATAATTCCTATGCCATGGTTGAATACCTTCATAGCTCTTTTCCATTCTGCTTTATATGCTATCTTCCCCTCAGATTTTTAGTATTCAAGAATAATAAGCCTAATGTTCGCGATATAGGAAAGTATCAAAGATAGTGGTTGTAGTCTTGAAATGAAAGGGATAGGTCTCTTTTATAGAAAACCAAATTGGAATGAAGGGCCAAGATTAAATGATGAAGAATGATGATGATCAATGGGTGAGATTGCTTGGAGAAGCAAGGAAATAGGGTTAGGGAAAAATATGGTCTAGTTAAGGATGGACGATGAAGATTGAAAGGTAATAATTTTTTTTTCAAAGGTGGAGGCTAACTGGAATAAGGGAGGAGATTGGAACAAAAAAAGAGGCTGAAGTAAATTAAATAATTATAAAATTATTTAATTTAGGAGGAATAAGGAAAAATTAAATAATAAAAGCAATTATTCAATTATAGCAAAGAGGGAAAAGTTGACTTTTAATTAAAATTATTTGGAAACAATTATCTAATTAAAAAGTAAGTAATAAAAATAATTATTTAATAGTGGAGAGAAAAATAGAAAATAATTAAATAAGTAAGCTTTATTTCATTGTAGAAGAAAATAATTAAATAATTAAAATAAATATTTAATTATAGAAGGAAAATGGAAAAGAAATAATTAAATAAATATTAATTTATTTAATTAGAGAGAGAAAGGAAAATTAGTAACGTAATTAAATAAATATTACTTTATTTTAATCAAAGGGAGGATATAAAAAAACAAATGAATTAATTAAATAATGAAATTTATTTAATTAATAGAAGAATATGGCTTTAGAAAATAATCAAATCATTAAAATTATTTAATTATTTAAATTTTTCTTACAAAGAAGTTTACTTAGAAAGAAGTTTAGTAATAGTAAGCATGCTCTTATTTTTTTAAAAAAAATTGATTGATTGCCCATAAATTGATTAGTTATTTCAATGCTAAGAGTTATGTCTCAAAAAATTAAAATAAAGTAAGTATAAGGAGGGTATGATGACCACGGTAGGGGAAAAGAGATTAGAGGTAGTTTACACATGAATGCAAGAATAGCTTACACTTTGTTGAAGGAGGTCTTCACAATTAAAGCTATTTAAGTAAAGTAAGAATTGACTCATATTCAAGAAAATTGTTTTCATAAGAGTTGATAAAGAAGTTTAGATTACATATAGATGATTATTTATATCAATATTATAGTTGGGGTGTATAGAGTAAGGAGTAGAACTACTATATGTTATCAAGTAATGAAAATGGAAGATTATTATGGTATATGATAATCTTTTTAATGAAGTTGTAGACATAATTCCTTTCTATAACTTTGTATTTAGAGACTAATATTGATGTAAGATTATGATAAAATTTATTAATAATTAGAAGAGAACTAAAAACATAGAATGATAAAAGAAGAGAGAGATACACCATTTATCTATGTTAGGGCTACAATATTGAACTCTCTTTTTCATCTAATCAAGAAAAATATTTCTTAATGTCCATGGTAGATTCGTATTTAATCTTCAAAATAAACATTATAACTTAAAAGTATGATGTTATGTGTTTGTGTTTATGATTTTCTCCACTTACATCTAATATTATGTGTTTTTGTTTATAATTTTACCAATTCTTTTTATGTTTAGTCTATCCATGTTCTAATTCAAGTTTAATGGTTAATCACACGTACCTTTCATTGGATTATTCAAATTTATACATTGTATGCTTATACTGATACTATTGTTATTTTCCAATTATCTCACCATTTGGCATTACAAAATGAGAGTAAGATATTTTATTTGAGTAGGATTGTTTAATTTAGATGGTTTTGCAAATTCATTGTGTTTGAATACTTGGCTAGCACACCTTATTCACAAATTAACAAGTTTGTGTCACATCCCTATAAAAGAAGACCCTTTCACATCGACATTGGGTGGATAATAAAATAAATAAATAAAATAACATATCAATCAAAAACATTGGGAGACAAAGTTGGATGAAGGTATGGGCAGTATGCTAATGCTTTAGGAACTTCAAGCAAATGTGGTTGCACTCGATTTTTCTCATCATCCTCTCTGCCTACGTGGAAAAGGGAATGCAAAGTATGGCGTGAGGAAGAGGGATTTTGTAGAAAAGGGTAAAGAAAGAAATTGCACAAGAAGGGCAGAAGACTGAAAAAAATGAGGTTTTGGAGAGAGAGAAAAGGCATGTAAAGGAGCGATTTTAAGCATTGCGTGTTAAGATTTTTGCATTATATTTCATGACAATGGTGGCTCTTTGTATACATAATGTTGGTGTGAAAGCTCAATCAACAATGTCTTTGGTACCAACACTAAAGATAAGCGCTTTCCTTCATATTTTCTATTTAAATACGTTTACTTATGAATTAGTTAATCAAAGGCGATCAAGTTAGGTCAACTGTTTCTCCTGATTACTATTATAAACAATTTTATTGATATTTTGGAGGTGTTTGGCCCTAAACTTACTAGTTGTCTTTGTTTAAGAGTTTTTGAGGTCCTTGCTATCAACCACTTGAACTTACTTTGCAAATAAGAAATTTTATGAGAAACCTTTTCTTTGAGGTATTTTAACAATGTTAGAACCACATAAATGTATCAAGGAATTTTTTTACAACGATTTGATTATGGATTCTTAACCTTGAGTTACCCTCAAAACACTAAAATCCAGGATATTGTGTTCTTATGAATGGATTTCTCAAATAATATTTAACCTTTTAAATTATTTATATGTAATCCAACAAATTATAATTGTTCCTATGTGTTCATGACACTACATTTTTACTTCATAATCTTAGTAGTGGACCTCATTCTAGACATTCTAGAGCTAGCTATACATTATGGCTAGGAGATCGTCTACTTGAAATCTATATTTCTAGCAAGGAAAAATAACCCTATATCATAGAATGAACTATAGATTTAGTAAGAAGGTATGTTATATTCAAATTTCACACTTTATGTATGCATGTTTTAGAATTATAGGTAAATTTTTAATAAATTATGATATTATAAGAAAATTCTTTGGTAAATTTAGGGGAAGGGTCCTTTGGCTTAAAATAGTCTTCACTAGATTTCTTATATTGATTGAAGAGAAAAATTGTTATAGTATGGTCATTTACAGGAAAAAGGACAGTTGAGAGATAGTCGAATTAAAGTGTTTCGTAGTTTCAAGGGTTATATGATTGTGGGGGTTAAGGCATGGTTGATACTTGAAATGCAATTCAGAAATAATTATCCTTCTACAAATCTGCAAAGACATTATTCTCAAGGTCTGTCTTTAATCGAAGATTCCTTTCCTAGGAGGGGACAGTGTATGCTGAACATACAGAATTGTGACAATGTGTGATCTTCAAACCAAAAGCACTTTCAAGACAATTCTTTCCATTGGTTTTCTATTGTTGGTTGGGGCCTTGAAGAGATTTGAATTAGCTATAGCCACATTGCTTTCTCTATGTAGTTGAGAAAAAAGGGTAAAATTAGCATTAGAGCTTCTAGAACAATATCTACCATTGTTAAACTCCTGGACTTAGTTACTAACCAATGTAGATAGGATGTTATAAAAGCCTTGTATGATCTATCTACATTTGAGGGAAATAGGTCCCGAATCATTTTGGAAATGATTTTTCTAGGTCTATTTCCTTTCTTGATGTTGGTAAATTGAGTACACAAAAAAGTAAACCATAGGCTTATCTAACCTACATCATGACAAACATTTTGTGTTACAATAGTGGGTGGCAACCTATTTTTTCGATGAATCACACAACGGACAGCTTAACTGAGGTGGAAGTTATTGGTCTTCGAGGGCTACTTGTAGTTGTTGTCTTAACCGAGGTGGAAGTTATTGGTCTTCGAGAGCTACTTGTAGTTGTTGTTTCTTCCTCAAGATGCCGGGTTGGTTCAGACGTTTTCTAGTGTGATGATGTATTTTCTCTATAACATCATCTTTATAGTTGGTGTGCACATGGGTGTGAGGGAATAAGTAGGTCAAAGCAGGATAAAAATGGAGCATGAT
>VDFB02305527.1:0-22342 GCA_007258455.2 Sequoia sempervirens | reverse complement strand
TTTTTTTCTCCAATTATATTTTATTTTCCAAACGGAAGATGTGAGTAAATAAAATATAATTGGAGAAAAAAATTCAACACCTATTCCCTAGGCTCAATGAATTTAGACAATTGTTTTTTATTTATATTTTTCTTGAAGTTATATTAAGGGTAGGCCTTTTCGTTTTTTGGAGGATTTTTATTTTCATAATCAATAGTTTCTAAAGGAGGAGAATTGGAGGAAGGGCTTCGGATCTTAAAGAAGAGGAAAGGTTGAAGAATTTCGGATCAAGGCTTCATCAAACTTGATTGAAGTATAGAGGTAGCATTTGAATCTATTTTGGAGTGTTGTAATGCTATTTTTTTTTTTTGTTATAATGATAATGTATAGCTTCTGATTTTTTCTGAACACTTTTTTAATTATGTGTTGAAATTTTTTGTTATGTGTTAATATTATGTGATTTGTTCACTTTAGGTATGGAGGTTGTTGGGTATGGATCTTCCATTTTTGGTTAAGATCTATTCATGTATTAGGGCTGAGAGAGGCGTGACCTCTTCCAAACCTAGAAACGCAAAACAACAAAATCATACTTCCTTCATTTCTTTAGTAGCCTGAATGCAAAGAAGAGTAAAATCAATGAAGGGTTTGTAGTGCCCAATCTATAAAAAAATAGAATCATGAAAAAAAAAATCTTCAGATTTTTAAAGAAATAAAAATATATATAGGCCAGGGTTTTAATTTATCAAACCAAAAATCTAATCAAACCATGAATTCCTAGTGAAGTTGCAAACCATCATCATCTCCACGTTAAAGATGCACATGCATTCATTATATAAGTATAGTCTTTGAAAAGTAGAAGGAAATGTGTATTAACCCATTCTTTTAAAAGTAATTTGGTCCTAACATGAAGGATTTTGGAAAGAAAACTCCTTTTTTTCTACAAACACAAGACTAAGAAATCATTCTTCCTTTATTTATTTGATAATCCAAATGCATAGCAAAGTAAAATGGATGGAGGGTTGGTGGCGTGAAATCTAAAAAAAAAAAATGGAATCATGCAAAACAAAACAAAAATAATCCAGATCTAGAAAGAAATTAAAAAATATAGGCTAGGGTTTTAATTTATTAAATATGATGTAACCACATAGTTTTGTTTAAACAAGTCACATTTCAGTGCTGCGTGAAAAGGCAATAAACTCACATACTAAAGGAGATTAATTCAATCCAGCTACAAATGCTTTCAGAATGTGCAACTTGTTTCCCTTAGAAGGAAGGTTTCAACTATAATATCAGACTTTAGTCTACGGGCAGCATAGAATAACGTGTGCTCCCACAAATCCCACAAAGTAGTGGCTAAAGTCACTAGCTTACCATTTCCGTTTTTATATATCTGCAATTTTCCTACGAGGCAATGGCCATGGGAGATATCCAGCCACACAGTAAAATCTAAACCTTTGGAAAGCTTGTATCCCTTTCATTGACACATCATATCTCTGTAATGCGAATTTCAATCTTCCCCAACTTTCTGATTTCGATTTCTTCTCCTCAGCGCTCTTCTCATTCCACCGAACCTGCCGTTGGTTGACTATAGAATCCACCTGCTCTTTCAGTTTTTCCAACAGCTTCTCATTTCTATCCAATTGCTTTTTAATTTCTGTCACTTCTTTTTTGAGGGCACTTTCTTCATTTCTCCCATTGGGGAATCTAGCATTAGAGGCATCTCCCTGGGACTCCGTCACTTCAATCATTTGATCTTTAACAACTTCCAATTTTGAGGATTCCAAGTGGCTACTTTCGAGACCCTCTTTGTTTGTAGAAACTCCCTTCTCTTTCTTTTCTCCTTCCAAATCTTGTGGAGTTGTATCTGTCTGCACAGATTTCTCTGAAGTTCTAGCTGTATCTCCTTTCTTCTCACTTTTTTTTGTTGATGATTTATGCAGGAACTAGAAATAACACAGATAAAAAGACCATTAGACGAGCAAGCGGATATGGGCATGTTGTATATTTTAATCTACATCCAATTCTATCGAGAACCAAAGATTTGAAATGTTTGACAGGAAGTACTATGCAATAAATTATTTTACTGTGTAAGCTCATACAGAGACATGCTGAAATTTTTCTGCAACTATGAAAAATAATAAATTGTCTAGATCAAATATGTGATATGATCATATGCCTTTTAAAATTCTCTAGACCAAATTTCCGAACTGCATAATTTGAATATGTGTCTCACATTTCCTTTACGCTCACTGTACAGTATATCATTGAAGGTGCTATTCTTGTTTCCATTGTCATCTTTTATGTTTTTCTTATTTCCATGTCTTATATCTCTTCAATAGTTAACTTTTATGGAGTGTCATGGTTGAAACTGTCATCAATGTATAGATGCACATCAATAGTTAACTTTTACGGAGTGTCCTGCTTGAAATTGTCATCAATGTCTAGATGCACATCTTTCTAAGTACATTTACTTTAGTCTTTTAGTGCTGTTAGAATGCGTTTGTAAAACTTTTCCTCGTTTATATTTCTATCGTATATTGTACAACAATTTTGGTTTATTCATGTTTGTTATCAGCCGTTTTATATTATTTGCTCCATTCTTTTATTCATGTTCTTCTTTTTGGAAGTCAGATAAATCTGTTCAATAGAAATAGTGTATATGATCTGAAACAATAATAAAATAAATGGAAGTATTTTAACTTGAGAATACCATTTCAAGAAAAAACTCAACATAGTAAAATTCTTCCCTATTCTATATAACTCAATTGTTCATCTGAATCTCTTATTTCACCTTTAAACATGTGCGACCAACCATTAGTAAGTACATTGAAAGCAAACAGTGTGAAACTTGGGGGTGCTGAGCTACTCTAGGAGCATAATGCAAACTAACAAAGATTTTGATAATAAAATGAGTTACTGATTTATTTATCTTTCAAGTCATCACCTCTAATCATCTTTTTCTTTTCCTTTTTTTCTCATAATTTTATATTAATGTAGGCTTTGTTCAGAATCTACTTTGAATATATACCTTCTACCGAGGCACCGCAGAAATCAGCTTACGACTTGTGTAGGTATGCACTGGAGGGATTAAAGAAAAATCCATAACTGATTAAATAAGTCAATATCTTTAAAGAAAACAATTTGTACTTTTGTCATATATATCGATGACAGTATTTTTCTTTAAGTTGAAATTATGAGTGAAAGGATTGTATTATCTGTGTTAAATTCATGCATTTATGTGGACTTATCATACATTTTCAAAATCTAATTAGGAGATATCTAGTTGGTAGTTCTCTACAGGTTCTACAGAGACATTGAGATAAAGTCAAGTTAAGCTTGTACAGAGCAATAGGTATAATACCCAAGTTCTACTGGCATGGGCATATTTTTACAGCCCAAGTACATGATCGCCCAAATGATGAGTAAATTTCGCAAAATTCTATGATTTTAAGATTCTTCCAATTTATATAGGTGTTTCCGCAGAAGCTTCAAATTGACCTAAAAACATATGCTTCGATTCCAATCACGTTGAAAGTAGATGCAACACATGACGAAACAAACCTAATGTTTGAATCGACATAAGAAATAAGACCTGCATGGTAGGACAGTTTGCGCAAGCTGGCAGGACAACCACAATATTTGCAATTTAGCATATCTGAAATTTGGTCGAAAGTAGAAACAAATTTGGTTGAAGCAGAAACAAAATGACTGAAAGAGATATACTCTGACGGGAAAGCCCTTAGAGCAGAATGCATGAAAGAGTCGTCCGGCTTCCGTCCCTCTCTCCGAGACATTGAAATGGATGGTTACTGTGGGTTCATTGACAACTCCTTAGAATTGCCTTAAAAGGCATTCTGCCATGGAATGCAATGATTGCCGGACATGCATAAATTGGGCGTGTTTCACCAAAGCATTATCTAGAGGACATAGTGTAAAATTGAAGTATTTGTGGTGGTTCCATGCTCTGTCAAGGGCGTTCATATCAGGAAAACTGTTTGACCTAAACGACATCAATGAATATATCATACAATATAACTGTTTCGGTGAAATGCATCGAAAGAAACGCAATGCCTATCATATACGGACAGGTCAATAAAATTGACTTAAAAATTACGTAATTATGTGTTAATAAAATATCATAAGTGATCAAAAAAATTATTTATTAACTTAATTTTTTTGTATTTGTTATTATAGTGCATTTAAGAAAATCATTAAGTATTTTTAATATTCTAAAGCATGTTTAATTTTAAAAGACCACTATCTATTGTAAAATGTTTGCACATAATGATGCAAGAAGGTCAATTCAAAGATTTCAAGACCCATATATTTTGACATAGGGATTTAACACAAACCAAAGTTATTAAAATCATTTGGACAAAAACTTGCAAGAATTCCATAAAGTATGGTCGTACAAAATTAGGAAATTGATAAAATTGATTAAAGCTTTTAATATGGAGAAAATCAACTCTATAGAATTTGGAAGGTAAAGGAATGTCACAATAATTTATAATACTACTTTTAATGCTAAAGAGTGGATATCGCCCCCATGTTTAGTTGGACATGAACCAAGTCTAAAAATCATAAGGAAATTGTGTAGCTTTCTCAATGTTGAAATTTCAATTGGATCGCAAGTAAAAAAATAATTGTAACATGGAATAATCTAAAAATTCTTGCTTATGGTTTCAAATTTTGCATACATGTCTACCAAGAAAGTTACAACTATAACATTTGACAAAACCCCCCTTACTTTATTCTTTAATACATTTCCATACCTTGTTTCAAAGCTCCCATTTTGACAAAGGTATGCAGGATCCTTACAAAAGATATGGAATTTGGCCTTATAGTTACATATTGCATTTTTTTATTTTTATTTTTGAAAGTTTGTCAAGTATTTTTAACGATTCCATTTTGTGCATATCTATGAGATCGAATTTCTTTGAGGAATTTTGTCAAAAGAATTCATTGTCTAGTCTATGCTTTCATATTTTGTATATATGATCTAATTTATGATTATACATGATTAGTGTATTTTGGTTCAAATTATCTGGGAGTTGTGAAGCCCTTTGTGTGTAATGCTGGTTTTTTGCTTAGTCGCTTCCAAATCTAGTTGAATATTATCATTTAAAAAAATGAAAGAATCTTATTAGGGACATATTGAGGCATTCAAAAGGTAAAAGAAAACTACAAACGGCACCAACATATCTTGTAAAGTGAATTTTAACTAATGAAGAGAAGAAATTAGATGACGAATCAAAAAATTAGAAGACCGTGAAATGTGAACATAATAGAGAGTCATGCACCATGAGTATAGATGATATATGTATATATTCAATGGAAGTAATTGATAGTGATTGTGTTAGGAATTCAAAATAGTAACTAGCTCAAAAATAGATTTCTTTCACAAAGACATACACACAAATAAGAATTTAGTTTTAAATAAATTTTCATTGTACTTCTCATTAAATCTTCATGCAATAAAATTATTTGAGTTCACTTCTTTTTAAATTATTTTTGTTATAATTTCAATAATAGCATTCAAGGTCAAAGACATGAAAAATACTGCAACAACCAGCAAAACTCAATATCTATTAAACAAATGCACAAATCCCTATCAAATTTCTATCAATTTATAGATGCAAGCTACCAAAAAAATGATTCCAGTAGGAAATTCGTCCATCAACTATAGGTGGTCAGGCTCAAAAGTTACCACTTAAGTCCTGATGGCCCTCATAGCTGTATCGCCCATCGCTGATTTATTCATAGGTTCACACCTTGGATTGGCGAAGAGCGATGGAATGATGTTTTCTTTTAACATCGCTCATCGCTAATACCTTTTGAGATCTCAAAATTATAACAGCGATGAGCAATGCTGTTGTTTCTATGTTCTTATCGCTCATCGCGGATGTCCATAGAGAGATAAACTTGGAACATCGATGAGCGATGTGATGTGATTCCCTGTATATCGCTTGATTGCGGATATTTTTTAATGTAAAGTCTCTCATAAGCGATACGTGATGGATCTTATAAATGTTCCAAATTTTCTCATCGCTAATTGCTTGCAAAATATATGAGGAGAATTAGCGATGAAAAAATTCCTAATGTAATAACTTCATCGCTCATCGCCAATTTGTTATAGAACTTACATTCTGAATTAGCGATAAGTGATGGATGACCTCTAAAGGGCTTTTTCTTTCGCTAATGTGTTATGATCCTATGAGCGATGTCTTCTGTGCCATTGTTTTTACGCAGGTTGTACGTGTCCAACTCTGGGGCTATAACAACATTTCCTGTCATAGATAGAATCCAAAGCACAAGGTTTGAATTAGCGATGCGGGACGAAGGGATCAATGTGACCGAAGGTCAGGCCGCTGAGCCAAGGGCTAGAGATCGCAGCCAAATGTTTACATTGTTGATAGAGTGGGGCAAAGATAAGGTAAATCAGCCACAGGCAATGGTTACCACATGGAAAAGGAAATGTGGCATGATCCTAGGGATTTAGCATAAATCAGAAAGGAAAATAGGGAGAGAACTAGAGAACTGTTGATAAATTTTTAAAGCGAGATGATCCGATGGACTGAAAATCATCGCATGAATAACTTCATCGCTCAATTGCACCCTAAATTTTGGGGAGGATTAGCGATGAAGCATATAAATAAAGTTTCTCTCTAAGAAACTGGCCCTATGTACTTCTCTGATATTAATGAGAAACATGAATTAGGTTGGTGATACATGCTAATTGTCAGATCAGCTATGATTAATCAAGGTTAGAAGGGAACAAGGCAACATTTTAAATAGCCTCGCTATTTTCAAGGAGCAAGTTGATAATGGTCAAAAATCAATGTTGATGGCCACCTTAGATGAAGTTTTAATTGCTCTAAGATGAACGACCTAGATTCAGAGCCAAACTGATAAGTTAGCAATTCGCTCACGTATGGAATTCTAAATCATTAATTCTACATGATCAAATTTTCTACTTAATGCAGGTTGATTGATATTTATTCACACTATATTTTCATACTACAGTAGAAGTAAGGGGTGTGTAGAAAAGGATATTGAAATGGAAGTAATTTTTCCTTTCAGTGTTTGCACCCTGAGTAAATTTGTATGAAATTAGATTCTCTGGTCTATTTAGGATTTCTGTTGCTTGAGTTATCTGCAATTATTGGGATTGGAGTGTTTCTCTTGTGGGTCCTGAGTCAAAAATATTTTTAATCACCCCTCTGCTAGTTTTAAAGAAAATGGGAAAGGCTGGTGCAAGAATTCCACCTGTTGGGAGGTCTAGCCGGCTTAGTGTGTTTGAGTGCCGTGAAGACATAGTTGAGCAAGAAGCCATGGCTTCTCCTGAGATTTCAAAGAGTAAAAGGAGGGCGAGGGGCCATAAAAAGAAGTCAATTGTGCAGAGTACATGCCGCTTGAGGAATAGAACCCTTCTAGGTGATGTGGTCGAATGCAAAGGCAAGGAATTAGAATCGCCAGTGAAGAAGGCCAGGAAGAAGGAGAAAAGCCATAGGGCCCGCCTAGGTAAGTAGAACTCTCCTATCGTGCTTTCGGACTATCCTTCGGATGCTAAAGCTGATACTGAATCAGACTATGGCCAATACCTTCATTCCCTGGTGCCATATGGGAGCTCTGATGACGATGTACTGGTAATCGCTCCAATTGCATCGAGGACAAGGAGCGGTCGGGCATTTTCAGATGCTGATGACTCTGAATAAGGTCACCTCCTATTTTTTAGTTTTCTTATGACACCATGGTCTTTTCATAGGAGCTTTTTGTTTTCATATTTTTGCGGTTTATCTTTTTTTTTTCTTATGCTGATTTGGAAGTCTTCAAGAAGATATGAATGAAATATTTTGTTGTCAAACAACGAATGCTGTGGCAGTTACCACAAATATCCTGCACGTGTTTTTTCTCCTTTTGTCCTCCCCTGTTATCAAATGGTTGCGTATGAAACCGTTTGGGAGCTCTTCGAGGAGTCAGCGAGAATTAGGTTTTTGAAATGAACTCAAATGGAAGTGAAATTGTAACTTAGCCGAGTGCTTGTTGCTCCCCTATTAAAGGGGATTTTATGGCTTAAAGGGAGAGAGTTCAAAATTTTGAGTCTAGACAGGGTCACAGTAAATACTACGCTCTAGTAGCATAATAGAATGTAAATGGATAATCTAGTAGATATATTAGAAGCAAGTTTAAGATGAAATTTATACTGTATACGAATCTTAAGTGTGGTTTTACAAAGAAATATCAGAAATAAAGAAGAATCTTGGTTTCAAAATATTGCTCTCCTGTGTATTTTCTTCCAAGTTATGAATGAAGATTGTTAATTACAATTTCATTTTTATTTTGTCACTTGCACAAAATGTATGAATTTGTTTTATGCTTTAGTTCAATGAATTGTTAAAACGCTGAAATGAGCTCATTAGTTTGCGAGAAAAGAATATAGGTGTAGATATGTAAAATACACATGCGTCTGACCCTGACTCACTAATTCCATATCATCCTTAACCATCCCCTTTCTCACCATTTTCCCTCTTTAATTAAAGAAATCGAGTTTATTTGATTAATCTCCTAAGTCATTTCTTTAATTAAATAAATCAGTTTTATTTAATTAATCTCCTAAAGTTCCTTCATTTAATTAAATAAATCCAAATATTTAATTAAATCTCTAATGCTATTTATCTTCTCATTTAATTTAAATAAATCCAAATATTTAAGTTGAATGTTACAATCACCTAATCACCTCTTAAATTAATCTAATCCTAATCACCCATCACGTCCTCTAGCTTTTCCCACTTGCACAAATAAATCACCAAAGAAGTTGTTGAAATCACCATAGAGGCCACATTTTTTCTTGTGTAGGCTGATATGAGAGGAGGGCACATTTTTTAAGGCCACAGTTTTGTCTTCTGTAGGCCACATTTTATCTTGTGTAGGTCATATTTTATATTCTATGCAATTCATGTTTTTCTCTATATACAAGTCAATTTATTTGTGTAGGAATTTTTTCACTTTGTGCTAGCAGATCTAATTGTGAAGGCTGATTTGGTTAACATAATATAAATGTCATGGAAGGAGGTCATCAATTGTAAATGATTAAAATATACAAAATAGCTTTTTGAGCTATTTCTAGAGGTTTTTAAATTGTTTAGGTCAACATTTACATTGGTGTTACATCATTAGGAAAAGAGGGGAGGAGAATCTGCCCAAAAAAATTTAGCTCACATGAAGGCTAAAACCTAGTGATTTCTACTAGTAAGGGATTAAGTGTACAACCCCCTTTGCGTCATCTCTATTTTAATTTTTGAAAGGAGTTTTTTTAGTTAATTACAATTGATATTATTATATAATCCTTGGCTGGCAACTCAAACTAACTGCCACTTTTTATTTTCATTTTTTTACCAAATGCATTAGACACATTATTGCACTAAAATTATAAGTGCCCTTTTTATTCCATTGGACTTGTCTATGCACTAAATACATAAAGTGCCAAAATTTAGGGGGATCTCAAGTATTGAAACAAGGGGGATGTTGAGTGTTATGTGTTGCCTGTTTTATGTTGTGTCTCGACTTGTTTCTACTTTCCTTTTGTAATTCATTTCTAAATCTCATTTTTGCAACAGATTCGCCTTAAGAATGGATTCAAATTCGATTGCCACATCTGTAACACATTTTAATTATCATGATTGAAAGATAAAATTATAACTTGTGCTAAAGAACAAAGGGTCGATTAGGGTAACAATGGACACTGAGAAAGAACCTATTGCTGAGGGGGCTAAAGAAAACTGGTTTAACAAAATTGATCAAACCTTTGGATTTTTTTGTCTTAATAGATCTCATGAACTTTTCTTTCATGTAAAATCCTTGAATATAAGTAGTGCAGTTTGGCTTGTATTAGAAAAAAAAATTGAGAAAGATGAAATGAAAGGTCATGAGTTGGAGAATGACCTAATAAGTTCAAGTTAGGTAGGATGTAGTTGTTGAAAAGAATGAAGAATATAGAAAAAAAGGAGGATCAATTTGTTCCTTTTATACTCTCCAAATTAGTTTTTGACTATTATATGTTTGTATCCACATTTCTCTCTACCAAAAGGGCTCTTGGAACCCCGTTAAATATGCCTTTTCTAAATAAATTTATTGTAGACTTGATAAGCTAATACAAATGGGGACATTGAAGTCTTCAAAACCACAAGGCATCATTGCTAGGAATAAGAAACAATAGGATTCGAACAACAAGGGGAAGAAAAAAAACACTTAGAAGGACAAAGAGACTAAGAAAGTTTGGAACCTTGAATCCTCTAAAAGCAACACTAAAACTTATTGAAATAAAAGGAAATGGGTATGGAAAAAACACTAAATTTTCCTATTATAAGAAACTTGGGCATGATGAGCATGAATTTATCAATAAATAGATTGATCACCTTTCACATCTTATTGAGAAACATGACATAGGGGTCCTTGTTCATCAGATCAAAAAATATTCATAAACTCAAGAATCTACTAAGGAAAATGAAAAAGGTAAAGATTAATTAAGGAGGAGGAAAAAAGGTAAAGGGAAGTTAAGGACGAGGCTATAGTTTACACTACATCATCATTACCTTTTTGTTGAAAAATCGATGTTATTTATAAGCCGATATTTCCTCCTTAGATACTTTTAATATGTTTGTATTCTATCACTCTGGGTGATGATACTCTGTCAAAAGTTACAATGGGAGGGGTTTTTTGAAGTTGAAGGTGGAACATTCATAGATTCTCTAAGTGTATCATATTACCTGCACAGGGAAGGGTATTATAATTCACTTTCCTCTAGACCCGGTTGAGATTTGAGAGTTTCATAGAAACAATTCGTTAGATTTAGTAAGGGTGGATCACCTAGTTAAGTTATACACCTTCTCACAGTTTTCACTTGATGCTTCTCCTATAATATTTCTTACTCATTAAGATGGAGTTAGCAAAAAATGGTATGAAAAATTTGGTAACCTTAACTACTACTACCTTGAGCAACTTAGACAACATAATATGGTTCCAAGGTTTCCTAGACTTAGCTTCTCAAGTATCTTTGTGAGGTTTATAGCCTTGGGAAGCACCCTGATGAGAAATTCAACAAAGGAAAATCATGGAGGGATACATAAGTTTTGGATATTTATCAGAGTGATGTATCACCTGAACATCTCCCCATCCATATTTTAATAAGGTGGGGTATGTTCTCACTTTCATAGATGACTTCTCTAAATACACATGGGTCTACTTTCCTTCACGCAATTATAAAATCTTCAACAAATTTCAAGACTTCAAGGATCTTGCTAAAAAAATCAGGGAAATTGATCAAGGTTCTTGAAATAGATAATGGGAGTGAGTATGTCGACAATAGGTTTGAGAAGTTAATAGTTCCTTATACTCTACAATGGAATGGTATTGCAAAGAATAAGAATAGACGCTTAAAGACATTACAAATTTTATGATACACTCTAAGAGTCCTACCCTAGAGTACTAGGAAAAATCAATCAACTGTGCTTGTTACATTCAAAATTAGGCTCCTCACAAGAACTTGAAGGGAATCACTCCCTTTGAAGCTTAGATGGACCAGAAACCATTAATTGAGCACTTAAGGGTCTTGAAATATGTAACCATGGCATGCATACTGAATCAAAATCAAAATGCAATGGAACCATAGTCCAAACCTTCCATCTTTTGTAGGTTATGCAAATGTTGTGAAAGGTTATCGTCTACTCCACCTAACCACACATGAGTTTTTTTATTGAGAGTGTTAATTTCCAAGAGAGTCTTGTTGAATCTACACTTTTCATTTCTCCTTATAGTGTGGACTCAGTTGGTGTGATAATTCTTCCCACAATTTAAACCACTCGCAATATGGGTTAGTTGAAAAGTACAAGGCATGTTTGGTTGCCAATTGTTTTATATAGGATCGTGGAATCAACTAAGTAAATACCTTTGCACCTATGGCCAAGATGAATTCAATCTAAATCAAATTTTATATTGTCACATCACATGGTTGGGATGTGCATTAGATGGATGTGAGGAGCACGTATCTTCGTAGAGGCCTTGAGAAGGAGATCTACAAAAAATAATCACCAAGCTTTTTTGGGAATTAATCTTTGGTTTGTAGACTTGTGGAATCCCTCTATGGCCTCAAATAGGCAGCTCGAGATATTTATGCCACAATAGATTCCTTCCTCTTGGTTTCAAGCTTCACTCAGTACTACTTAGATCCCAATGTATATCTCTTATGGCAAGACGATTCGTTATTGATACTAGTACTTTGTGTTGATGATATTTTGATCACCAAGAGCTCTTCATCCACTATTAAAACCATCAAGTCAGCTCTATAAGATAGATTTAACATGACAAACTTTGGTTTATTGAATTACTTCCTTAGCATTGAAATTTCTTAGTTCGACTCAGTGCTTTGCCACACGCCCCACCCGAAGTAGGGACCCTTTTTGCTCCTCGCTTTTGGTATCTTTTGCCCTTAATTTTATTCATTTGGTTGCCTTTGAGGTCCTTAGATGTTCATCTTGCTTGCCCAAGTGATTCCCCTAGTTGCACTTTGAAAAAACTAAGTTTTGAGAAAAATCCGGGTTTTTACCCAAATCCGGGATTTTCCGGTCCGTCCGGATTTTCCCGGATTCTGCTCAAGGTCCGGCTCTGTGCAAAAATCGGGGTTTTTACCCAAATCCGGGATTTTCGGGTCCGTCCGGATTTTCCCGATTTCCATGAAATGCCGGATTTCTTCAGTTTTCCGGGTTTTTGCCTGCGTCCGGGATTTTCCGCCCGACCCGGATTTTCCTGGATTTCTCGCCGGGCTTTTCCTGCTCAAGGTCCGTGATTTTTCAGCCTCGACCGATTTTTCATTTCTTCGTCGCATCGCCAAAGTCCGAATTTAGGTTATCCGCTAAATCCGTCCACCGATATTTCTAGATTTTCTCGTCTAGAGTCCTACCGCCCAGATTTTCTCGGATTTTTCCTTAACCGTTTCCTGTTTAAAATTTTTCCTGAAATGACAATTTTCCAAAATGGAAAATGATTCAAAATGAAATTTCTTTTGAGATAAAAAGAAATTAAGTACAAAAAATGGAAAAAATGGAAAAATTATAAAATTGGAAAGTTTCCTTATAAAAACAAGTATTTTAAAAGCGTCAAAATTTCTATTCAATTCTAATTCTGAAACATAAAGGCTACAATGATGATATCTATTTTTCAGGACTAAACAAATATTAAAGGGGACTCTGTATTAAGCGGACTAAAAAGGCTAAGAGGTACATTTAATTTTCAAAGTGGGACTCGCCTAAGAATTGGTACAAAATCGCTTCATACCGAGTGACTCTTCGGAAGAAACGGAACTTGATCTTGGTCGAGACCGCAGGCCTTACATGGATAATATTCATGCATTTAATGCGTACTTTGTCCTATTTGAAATTCTCCTCGGCCGTCTGCTGAGGCTAGTTATTATTGTAAAATCTAATTGGGCCGACATGTTTGGGGGTTCTCTATAAATGGCATTTGTGCCTCATTTGTAAGGGTATATAGATAGGGGTAGATTTTAGGAGTTTGACTAGGCCATAATTTTGCTAAGTTAGAAGGCCAGAATTGGCAAGTAGTTTTCAGAATTAGCTATAGGAGATGAGAGACTTGAAATTGTTATGTAATGCTGGAGAAGTAATGCAATTGGGTTGTTGATTTGGCAAACTTTGTATTTATTTTCAACAGTTTTTATGGTTTCTTGTTCTTGATTCTCAGCTATTAGATGTTAGATGTTAGATTTTAGCTCTTTTACAATGATGGTGAAATGTTAATAATGTTGATTGATTTCCGGTCCATACTTTTAGCAATTTGTTGATTGTAGATTGCTGTGTAAAGTTAGTCTGGGCCTCACTTATGTGCTAAGTTCAACTGTGAATGCTTGTTTACATTGCGCCAGCAGTTGGGTATGTGAATGAATGTTCAAAGTCTGAAAATCTTTGGATTTCCTTAGAAGATCACACCATTTCTATGTAGTTGCAGGTTTGTCCTTGATCAAGCAGAGATCGGTTTTATTGGGGATCTGTCCATTTGCAGCTTTCATCATTATTGAGATTGATCTTAGGAGTTAGAATAGAATAGAATCCCTCTAAACCCTTATCTCTTTTGCTGTTTATTTTGAATCTGGGTTAGTTTTAGGGTTGAAAGCATCACCATATTGTTGCATCTGGTGAAAATTCACTTCCAGCATTGTTCATTTGTAAGGCCCCTTGTGATTACCAGCATTTTCACATATTATCCGAGTTGTTTATGCATTGTCATGACTGACAACTGAGAGACCTTGGGGTAAATTTTTAAAATTCTATTGTTGATACTAAAATCCTTCAAGAGAGATAGAATATTGCATTATGTCTGAGTTGTTGCTGTGCAGAAAACACCATCAACAGACTCAAGTATTATTCTTGCACAATCAAAGTATACTCTTGATCTACTTGCTCAGTTTCACATGATTTATTGTAAGAAATATTTGATTTACCATTCTATTTGGAGTCAATATTGTGGCTAATTGTACTACACCATTGGTTGATGCTAATTTGTATTGATGAATCTTTGGTAGTCTCATCTATTTTACTTATATCAGGCCTAATATTTCATATCCAATAGGTATGGTTTTGAGATTCATGCAAGAGTCTCATGAGCTACATTGCAAAGTATATGAGAGAATTATTCACTACCTTTAGGGTATTCTAAGATTTGATATTCACTACAAATTTGGCATAGAGGTTCACTTGGTTGGGTACACGATTTTAGACTAGGTTGGCGATACTCAAAATTACAAGTCCACTTTAGTTTAGAGTTTCTCACTATTTTTTAGTCCTATTAGTTGAGACCTAGTAAAAAATGAAGTTTTATTGATTTATCAACTACAGAGGAAAAGTATAGGGGATTTTATAATGCAACTAATAAGACTCTTTTGCTTATAGTAATTCTCACTAAGCTAGTGGCATTCCATCTAGACATCATATAGCCATTTATAGTGACAACCAAAGAGCCATCTAGATATGCAAGAATGTGGTCTAGCACCAATAGACCAAACACATAGAGATCCATATGCGCTATATTCAAGAGCTTATTTATGATTATATGATCAACCTAGTCTTTTTCTAGTCTTAAAAGCAAGTTGTTGACATTTTCACCAAACCTTTTACTAAGAGAAAGTTCATTCATCTACAAACTCTTCTAGGAGTGTAGTCTACTTCAGAGGTAACATCATATTTGAGGTGCACTTTCTAATCCTCTTCACATTTTTTTCTCCCTTTTAGTGGGGATTTTTTCCACTAAGTTTTCTCCCTTCCTCCACTTTATGAGAGATTGCATTGTACTTGGGTACCTCATATGGCCCAGTGGTTGAGACCTTGTTTCTTTGTGTCCACCTAAGATATTCTTAATGGGGGGCCATGTTAGTGTATATATCATTGCATGTATTATGCACATAGATATTTACACACGATGTTAATATTATTTAGGCGTCCTAATTAGTGAGAGTTAGCTTGCCATCTCTTGAGAGATTAGAGGAAGTTAACTCGCCGCCATTCTCTATTAGTGGAAGTTAGCTACCAAGTCTTCTCCATTATTAGTGATGAAAATTTCTTCCATCCTCGCTATATGTATATATAATTCATGGCTTAATTAATATGTTGATTTATCCATTCTTGCGTATTTTTCCTGCGTCAGCTTTCTCATCTCATAGGCAGGATTGTGTGTTTGTTCACCTTATATGGCTTGATCTAGTATTACTGTTCTATCCAAATAGTTTTTGCAAAATTCTATAATAAATGGTGCTAGGTTCTTTTTTATTCTCCAATGTCAAATTATAGTTGTGCTCAACAACAATTCTCTATGATGTCCCAGATGATCGGGCTATACGATTTCAAGTGAGTAGTCAATTTTCTTAAATACATCAACCAATCACATAAATCAACAAGCGTTAAGTCAATTTGTAATGGGTAGCGAAGTAGTTGGAAACAAATCTATTTGAAGTTTGAGTTCTAAAAGTGAAGGTTTAGATTAATAACTATAGAAGTGACTTGGATCAAGTCTACACTTGCAAGTCTCAAGTTTGCTTTTTCTCAAAGTATATTAGAATTAGGAATACAAATTTTCGAACTAGTGATAGTGGGAATTACTACTAGAGACAACTGAAATTGACCACACCTAACCACACTTTACTTTACCTTATCATAGACATTAATTAAATAAATATTCATTATTTATTTATTTATTTATCCCCACTTAATTAAATAATATTTATTATTTATTCAATTATTTTATGCATCACTTTGATTACATTTTGATTAAATCTACCTATCTATTATTTATTTATTTACTTTATCTATTTAATTAATTTATCCCTAGACTCTATCTCCCACTTTAATTAAATAATATTTATTATTTATTTAATTAATTTATCCATCATCTTTATCTCTCAATTTGATTAAATAAGTATTTATTATTTATTTAAAATATATATCCTTCGCCTTTATCCCTTACTTAATCATTTAAATAAATACGTGAAAAAGGTGAAAATAGTTTACCTCAGCAAGCAGATGCTACCCGGTTCTGATTCATGCAGTCAAAATAATAATAATCATTGAGGGTCACATCTCTTACTAAGAGCTTTTTCTAGATTCATTAAATCTGGACACTTGCCGGAAAATTCAAACTAACTTTGCATCTCATTCATCCATTTTATACTACATCTTCAAATCTCAACCATTCACATAAGGATATTCTCTAATGCACCTCCTAAACCTAGCCCTTATCTCTCATGTGACAAATGCCACATGGCTACAATTTTACTCCAGACCCTAATCCTCAATAAATCCTAGCCATCCATCAACCAATCTATTTTTGCCATTGATTTCTCTCTCAGAAGTTCTATAAATGAGAGGCCTCTCATTCCATTTGAGAATCCACTTTCATTGCCGCCTCATATTGCTAAATTTTTTATTGGGTCATCTATCGTCGTACGTTTATTTCGTAAGCAGTCACATTCTTCTATCGACATATCAAAAGAGCAAATCAAATGGAGCTAAGGTGCACTCTACTTCAATTTTGTTTGATGGGAAAAAAATTTGTTTTAGATGAGGGTATTTTGTTCGTATTCCATTATTTCTATGTTATTTTTTTTATTTTATTTTTGTCTCTAAGTACAAAATGCAAATCTATAAAACACAAACATATTTTTTTATGAATACACATAAACCTCCCCGTATTCAATTTTTTTAATCAGTATAAATAATTTAATTTTCTTAACAAGTAGTTAGAAAATATTATATGCCATTTACAACAATGAAAATCATTCATGTAGATCTTCAATCATTTTGAAATTCGATCAGTTTCTATGACATTATTTTTTCATTTAGATTAGTTTGGCCATTGGGTTTTTCTGCTCCTGTTGTGCTACTAGTGATTTTCATCTTAGCAGTGGTTGGATTGGATTTGAAACTCAGCATTATCATTGTAATTCCACACAAAGTGAGTTACAATGCAGGAGTGAATGACTGGGATTCCCAGATATTTGATAATGGCTCTCAACTCTGCTCAAAAGCAATTTCATGTCAGTTACATATTAGCCAAGTTCAGGCAACCTCCATTCTTCATCAAGGAGGTAGAAATCTCTGAATAAAGATTTGATGATTATACAAGCTAAATGAAAAGAAACTCCAGTGTGGACTTCTTAATCTGAATTCATAACCCAGATAATTCTCTAGGTTAATCCATGACCCAATAAAAAACCATGAACATCTTTGTGAGCAATCTACATGAAATAGTTGAAACCATCAGATTTGAGTTTACCAAATGGCTGCAACACCATTAAAAGATTCGTTAAAATAGAAGGGTAAAATACGGTCGTAACATTCGTTTGCTAATATATTGAAGTGTCTATTTTTCAGAACATCGTCCTTTATTTAAAACAAGGGCACCCACAGAGCGCACAATCACCATATTTACAATACAGAAACTATACATGGATTGACCACAGCTCTTTAAAATATGTTATATACCAAATCTTTACTAAAAAAAACTTGTGGGTAGTAGGTTATAGAAGATAGTGCGCCATAGCAACATTCTCAGCGAGGATAACAAGGCAAAACACCTACAAATCACTGAAGAAAATACTTGTAATCTATTTTAATGCCTAAGATAAGATCCAAGGGATAATATATGGGCCGGCTTAACCGGCACACTCTAAGGGAGTGTTCCCTTAGGTGTCCGGGGCCATGTGGGGCCCACTTAACCCAATCTTTCTTGTTTGCATTTTCTTAATTGCATCTTTTCAAATCACCGTTTCCATGGCACTCGACCGTTACAGTCGGCGTTTTCATTCCGTAGCTATTCGCATCATGGTTTGGTTGGTCATTGGACTGGGCGATTTAATCCCACATTCATTTCATTTTTGCATACGAGTGAGTGTATTTTATATTAAGAAGAGTGGGTAAGTTACTTTTACCTATAATAATATTTTTCTTCACAGATTTATAACTTATTTATAATTTTAATAACTCATTTTTAATGAATGTTGGTTATTTTTAATGTTTAATATATTATTTTTTTAATAACTATAAAACATATATTTAATAACTTTATTATATTTATTTATTTATTCTAATGAGAATTTGTTGTTAATTATATTTTATTTAAATAAAATAATTAATTATTTTATAAAAAAATTCACATTAAAATTAAATAAATTAAATGTCAAGCTTATTTTAAATTTAATGTTACAAATATATTATTTCAGATTATTTGAGATGTAGATGTTAGATTATTTGGAGTGTTGGAGATTTCAAATTATATTCTACAATTGTTTTCAATGAAATGATTTCTTATCACTCCATGACTACAACTGGCTATTCTTTCTTGATAAATATTGGACACCCTAAACAAAATTAGAAAGTAAATAGTTTAAGGATTGTTTTTAGATTCCAATTAGAAATTTGGTTTAAATATGGAAAAAGAAAAAGGCATGGTGGATCAAAAGGATAGCAAGAGAATATTCTCTCATAAAAATAAATTATAATGTCAAATATTTCTACACATAAGATCTAGTTCCTTTTATGTCACATACAAATATTTATGATTGTTTGAAAGAAAAAAATTATAAAAAAATTCACAGACTTAGTTTTTGCTAACCGTAGGTGGTTGAATGATGATTTAGTACTTAAACATTTAAATAATGAACTTTTATTTATGTAGGAAATGAGATATTTATATTTTAAGAATTTAATATTTTTTTACTAGAAAAGATTGTGTACAAATATAAATTGTAATACATTTTATTTTTAATTTTGTTTTATTGTATACAACTTTCTTTTGTTTGGTACAATAATTGACTTTTTTCTATTCAATGTTTTGGTCTCAATCTTAGTATATTTAATTTTTCATAGGATATGATTCTTGTGTGTCATATATGAATATTTATGAATGATTGAAAGTAATAACTCATAAAATTTTCACAAACTTGGTTGGTGATTGTTAGGTGTAAATAGTTAAAAGGTGATTGAATACTTAAACATTTGAATTGATTTGACTTATTAATGTAGGGAGTGTCATATTTTTATTTATAATTATAGGTTTAAGAATTTTAAACTTTTATGATTAGAAAAGATTAAGTGTAATATATTGGAATAAATAGTTTATTCCTAGTTCATGTTTTTCTTGTAACTTTTTATTTTTTGTTAGTATGATTGTCTTTTCTCTATTGAATGCTTTTGCTTAGATACTATTATGTTTAACTTTCTCAAATTTTTGCAGAGCTTATTGTTTTTATAAAATTTGTATATGATTTCACATATTACAACATTGTCACATATAAATATGTTTAGCTTTCTCAAATTTGTGCAAAGCTTATTATATTTTATAAAATAAATTATTTGTAATTATGATTTCAAATCATAATTGTAAATAATAAGCTTTGCACAATTTTTTTGAATTGATTATACAATACCCAGGAAAAAGTAGGTTACATAGTACATATTGCACTCAAAAAGAGAATAACAAGTCTAAGAGACCACAAACCAACACAGATATGAAAAAAATGTTACATATATGAACAATTTTTAGCACTCAAAGCCATAACAACCTAGATATTATAGCTTTCACTGTATACATTCATGTCATAAAACCCAATGGGTGGATTGATCTTTAAGATGTCATTGTTTCTAACCACCTCTAGCTTGCAATCAACCTTAGTAATTCTCTCATTTTCTTTGAGACCAATGTCTTCAAGGAGAATATTATATATATAGTTGTTATGCCTTTTATGGCTGTTTTGAAATATTAAGGTATTGCACCATTTTTGGGTGTATCTTGATCTATTTCTTAATTTGATGAGTTCCCTTTTAATATTTGCATAATTTTTATGTAGTTGTAATTACTTCTAGAGAATCATAAATCTGTATATGGGAAAGATTACCTTCTGAAACTAGCAAATGAAACTAGCCTTGGAGAAGATGTATGCAGTTTAGACAAGTGAGTATGCATATGTGGTATAGAGATTTTGTCAAACGTTTCGTATCAAAACAGAGGAAACCCACAACCACAAAACAGTTGCTAGCAATTTTTGTCTTTCTCCTTCCCAGGAGTTAGCAATTTTTGTCTTTCTCCTTCCCAGGAGTAACAACGCAAATTCCCAGGGTATGATTTATCATAATTAATTAACAGTTTTATCTCACATCACAGATCCTTATAAACTGTCATATTACCATTAATAAGATTTATGAGCAATAATTGCATAACATTACAGAAAAAAGGAAACCCATTTGCAATAATTGGGTCACTGCACGATGTTATGATGGGGAATGGTGAAAACCATAGCGGATTCCTTCTTATACCAATATTTGGGAGGTTATGGTTGTAGTGCTTGGTGGTAAACCGAGTGGAACAGTATTTGGTAACCCAAAGAGAGCACGTAGATGACCAAACATATCATACAACAAATACCAGTAGTGTAGATACTTTGTTGCATCAATAAAATCAACAAATAAATGTTTCACAGTGTGGATGGTAAATGACCAAAATGACAATGAGGCTCCTGAAGCTTGACACGCTCTTGAAGTTGGACACAGGCACGGGGAATAGAGAGATTGGGAAGAAAGATAGTTGGATTGAGAGAATTTCAGTAGGGAACAATCTCCTTTATGTGTTTTAACAGAGATTATTCCATTTTCTATTTGATTTTCTTAAGTTTATGCATGTCTATTCTCCAATCTAATTCTAAATTTCATCGATTTCAATTTCTCTTATCCTCCATTGTTTTTTCCCTATTGCAGATCCAAAGAAGAGCTTAAACTGGAAAAGCTTCAAGAAGGGCCAATTTTCATCTTCATCTACCCCTTTTATTTTTTCTCTCTTCTTTGTGTATTTTAACATAGATTATTCCATTTCCTATTTTATTTTCTTATTAGGTTTAATAAATTAAAACCCTAGCCTATATTTTTTTAATTTCTTACTAGATCTGGATTTTCTTTTTGTTTTGGATGATTCCACTTTTTTTTGTAGATTTGACACCACCAACCCTCCATCTATTTTACTTTGCTATGCATTTGGATTATCAAATAAATGAAGGAAGAATGATTTCTTTGTCTTGTGTTTGTAGGAAAAAAGGAGTTTTCTTTCCAAAATCCTTCATGTCAGGACCAAATTACTTTAAAAAGAATGGATTAATATACATTTCCTTCTACTTTTCAGAGACTATACTTATATAATGAATGCATGCGCATCTTTAACATGGAGATGATGATGGTTTGCAACTTCACTAGGAATTCATGGTTTGATTAGATTTTTGGTTTGATAAATTAAAACCCTGGCCTATATATATTTTTTATTTCTTTAAAAATCTAAAGATTTTTTTTTTCATGATTCTATTTTTTTATAGATTGGGCACTACAAACCCTTCATTGATTTTACTCTTCTTTGCATTAAGGATACTAAAGAAATGAAGGAAGTATGATTTTGTTGTTTCGTGTTTCTAGGTTTGGAAGAGGTCACACCTCTCTCAACCCTAATACATGAATAGATCTTAACCAAAAATGGAAGATCCATACCCAACAACCTCCATACCTAAAGTGAACAAATCACATAATATTAACGCATAACAAAAAATTTCAGCACATAATTAAAAAAGTGTTCAGAAAAAATTAGAAGCTATACATTATCATTATAACAAAAAAAAATAGCATTACAACACTCCAAAATAGACTCAAATGCTACCTCTATACTCCAACCAAGTTTGATGAAGCCTTGATCCGAAATTCTTCAACCTTTCCTCTTCTTTAAGATCCCAAGCCCTTCCTCCAATTCTCCTCCTTTAGAAACTATTGATTCT
>VDFB02305526.1:0-24081 GCA_007258455.2 Sequoia sempervirens | reverse complement strand
TTTTCATTAAATTGCTCTACATGCCACAATTTTCAAAAGAAAAATAAATTTCTTTACATTTGCGGAGAGCTCATGAAAAATTAGGCAAGATTATTTCTTATATAATTTCATATTAGAAGAAAAATTAATTTTGTAATTTAGTGGTCAAAGTTAGGTCAATAGATTTTATTATTTTTCATTAATTTTCTCTACAAGCCACTTTTTTGGAATTAAAATAAATAAATTATATTTTTAGAAATCTCATGAAAAATTAGGTAGGATTAGTTCTTTATAATTTCTTGTTAGAAAGAAATTAATTCCATAATTTAGAAGTCAAAGTTTGGTCAAAAGATGAACATCAAATTTAGTTTCGCTCAAGTTTTAAAATTTGATGGTTATAATTGGCACTCAATACTTTCCTCCCTTACCTATTAAAAAACCTATAGTTGAAAAAAAACACATCAAAAGCCATGTCATCTTTAGGATTGGAAGAATTTTCAACAAATACTGAATCCAATGACCTTTATTGTCCACCACCTAAAATTGAGGAAAAATTCCACTAGGATGTGAAATAGTGGTACATTTTATTAAGGATAATTTTCTTGTTCCATTTGCAACATCTTTCAATCAAGGTTAAGATAGGTTTAAACAAGAAGTATTGTCTAAATTGAAGCCCAAACAAAACCACCTAGGCAAGTATAACCCTAATAGACAAAATCAAGGGATAGAATAGTCTTTTCAATGTATAAAATTGAACCCACCGAAAATAAACATTCATAAGTTTGATGGTACAAATGTGTTGGCGTTTAAATTCGCACCTCTGGAATGCGGATTTGAAACGGACAGCTATGCACAAATAAACTGCTCTTCAAATTAGGAGGGGAAGCTCCCTCTTGCTGATGGTATGAAAGAAAGTAAATTAAAACTAATTCGCCTATCTTTTTGTTTCAGCTAGAGCACAAGGTTTTGTTGTACCCCAGCTAGAGCACAAGGTTTTGTTGTACCCCAAAATTAAAAATTTTGTTACACTTAGATATTTTGAAGAAATCAGTAAAAGTCTTGTTAAATCAGTCAAAAAGGTCAAAATTTGGGTGTGCATGTCTTGCATGAGGGGTTAAAATGCAAAATTTTCAAATTCTGACGACCTGGGTCTGCTCAGAGCAGCTTAACCTACAAAACCCAAATCTCAATTTTTCATCCCTAAATTTTAGGAAAACTGCTATTTTTAGAAATTTTCTAAAATTAGTAACTTTTTATGGGTTTTTCTGGGTTTCTTTGGAAATGGATACTGGCAAAACTTTCTAAAAATAGAAAGTTGGTCCGTCAGGGTCCAAACTGATTTTGATTGGCTCAAAATACATCCACATCACGCTGGTGCAGTCAAAATCTCAAAATAATCAATTTTGCCCTACTGGGTCTATTCTGCTTTTTTAGAAGCATATCAGGAGCTCTGAAGTCATCAATGGAGGTCAGTCGGCTGCCAGGCTCAGATTCAACGTCCAAAGCATTCAACAGAAGGCAAGTTGGTGAGCCAACACGAAGAACGAAGAAGAAGATGAAAAATGATGGAAAATTATCTAACACTGCCAGGTTTGGGGGCCCCAAGAAGGAATAGGCCCCCATCTTTTTAGGGCACTAAAAGATGATATTACGGTTTGTGTCTCTAACCAAATTGGTTCATTTCTCTGCCAGCTCCGCGACGAATCCAACGGTACAGTCATCCGATTATCCAATCGCCCGGGATTCGAGGCTGAATAGAGAAGATCCAAACTGATGTCAGAATGAAAAGAATGAAGATTATCAAAATTTGACTAAGTTTGGTAAGTTTGGGCGCCCCTGGTGAAGAAGGGTGCCCAACTTTTTGAGGCACCTGATCCAGCAGTTAGGGTTTGGAAATGTGCTTGCTCTCTTCAGTATTCAGCTGGCTTCAACACGCCTATCTTCATCAGATCATCCGACTGGTCGTCTTCCAGCAAATTCAAATCAAAGTCAAAGATATAGAATGAAGGTTTCAGACTTGAAGATGAAGTCAGATAAAAATGGCCAAGTCTAGAAGGTTTGGGCGCCCCAGGAGAGAAGAGGCGCCCAAGATTTCAAGGGATTAAACAAATGAATCCGGAAACAAAGCTCTAATATGATCTCTTCGCAGTCGATCCAGCTCTCCAACGAGATATCCAGCACGTCGATTGAAGGTCGCAGTCGTCAGATATGAAGCACTGAACATAGGGTCTGACAAGAGCTAAATTTCAAAGTTCAGAAGCAAACAAAAAAAGGTGAAAAATAAACTAAGTCTGATGAAGATGGGCGCCCCCAGCCAAGATGGGCGCCCAAGCTTTTGAGGGAATAAAATTCACTTTTTGACAGAGTTCATCTCGGAAGACCCCTCCTCATATCTCGGCAGCTTCACGATGAGCACAATAGGCAAACAATTCGACGTCCGGAGCTCCAGATTCAACGAGATCATCTGTAGAAGAGGAGTCAATGAAGAAATTTGAAGATCATGAAAATGGCTAACTTTGGACAGAATGGTCGCCCCTGGAAGGAAAAGGCACCTATGAATTCAAAAGCCGAAATGAAGATTTTAGCCAGAGACGCCTCCAGAACAATCTTCTCAGAATCAATCAGGCTCCACAATGAATCCTTTAGTTCGCCCATCAGATCAATCTGCAAACGGGAAATCAGAGGCGAAGTAAGGAGTCAAAATGACAGAAAAGTTGAAAATATCAAAAATTTGGCTAACACTGCTTAAAGTGGGCGCCCCTGGTGAAGAAGGGCGCCCAACTTCTCATGCCTTAGAAAAATTTTCAAGACTTTCAAAATTCAAAATTGCAAAGAGGATGAAGGCGTCCAAATTCAATGAACAGCTGATTTAGGGTTTTTGAAAATAAAAGCAAAAGAAAGCAAAGCAAAAACAAAACCCTAAGTCTATTTAACATCTCTCTTTCATGTTATTTTCATTATTTTTGCAGGTAGCCTTCAGAGGAGAAAGTTGGAGCAGCAAGTTTGAAGTTTTTTTATGATCCAAGAATTTATATTTGCTGGTTTTTCATCAGATTTTTCAGATCAGCAAGCATAAACCCTTGCTTTTTCAAGCTTTTTCATCCAGAAGATCAAACTTTTCAAAGAGAAGGCCAAGGTTTTCAATTTTCAATCATCTGGGTCTTTTCACTTCAATCTTCTGAAGGAAATTTTCAAGAACTTCATCAAGTTGCCGCAGCTGCTTTTATTTTGCATGTCAGTGAAATCCTCAGTGCATTCAGTTTTCAACCATCTGGGTCCTCTCAAATCAATCTTCTGAAGAAAACCCATATCACAATTTTTTTTAAGAAAGTTTCAAATTCTAGGGTTGGCTGCTTTTTCGATCAGCCATCAGGGTTTTGCAAATCTAATCAACTGGGTCCATTTCTAATCATATTCTGAACAAAACCCAGGTGCTAGCTTTTTTCGGGGAAAATTGAAGAAATTAGGGTTTGCTGTTTTTTTAGGCAAAATTCAAAATTTTCAAAAACGGACAATCTGGGTTGTCTTGCAACGAAATTCTGAGCAAAACCTATATATCAGAAAAAATTTCAAAAAATTTGTCCATTGGAGCAAAAAAATCAGCATTCTAAAAATAGAAGTCACTCAGAACTTGTCGGAACCTAGGCAAGTTTACAGTCGTTCTTCAAATTTTCCGAAATGGAGTACACTCCCAATGTTTTCAAGACTGAATCAGCTCTCTATCATGATTATATCAAAACAGCTGAGACAGACTTACATCACGTCAAGCCGGTGTTTGATCTACACGCCTTAGAGAGCGCAGGCAACACCTCAATCAGGAACCTAGGACATTCTGGACTCCTCGCAACAGCATCTATTCCTATAGCAATTCAAAGTCTTGAGTTCGTAATCGCTTGCATCAAGCATTACAACCCGGCTACTAGGGAGATCCAGTCAGCAGATGGCAGATTGATTTGCAGTCTAAAGCCTGATATGATCAAGAAGTGTTTTTCCATTCCCCCATGGCCTGAAAGCGTAACTCTCTCAAAGGGCGAATGTGAAAGGATATGGAACATGCATAAAGACAAATATAGCAAGAAGATTGCGCAGAGGTGGATGCAAGAAAAGCATAAGACTCTGCCAAAGAATGTCGGGCGAGAAGAGTTTAAGGAGGAGATTGCCATCATTATCACCTTGCTCAATAGGGTAACTGGCTCAGAAGATGCCACCAAGTTTCAACCTTGGATGTTTTATGCCATACCCCACATCATGAAGAAAACCGAGTTCTACGACTGGCCTACCTTGATTAGTGACTATCTACATCAGCAGATAACAGAATACTTCCAATTTCACGTATTCCACATGGTGTCGTACCTAGTCTACCTGGTGGCCTATCAAGGCCAATTCAGAGGGTTGAACACCGAGGGATCATTGAGTGTACAACATATATATAGCTCCTATCCCCAGTTGGAATTCACGAAGTCCCTGCATCACTACAAGAGAGTGAACGAGGCTTTTCTGATGTACACTGTGCGGGACCTGGACAACGAGTTGCACGTCCGTATATATTCAGTTGCCAAGGCAGCGATGGCAGAATGGGCGAATTAGTTTATACAATTTCCCACTTTCACCTATCTCAGGGTCTATGGCTATTTAGGTGCCCCGCTCATGTTACCAAGGTACCCGTCGGACGAGGTCGTCTTCATGGAATTCTTGAGACAGGCCCACGATGTTCATACAGTCCTGAGAAATAGAAGGAAACCCTCTCTTCATTTTCCATTAGGGTTGGGTATATACACATGCAGGACTGTTGCAGATGCAAAGACAATGGGAGAGGAGTTATATAAACTCGGCCTCAAGTCTTACAGCGAGAGACGATCATTTGATCCTCACGGTGTCTACGCTGGCCGACTTGAGAAGAACTATGATCATATAGCCGCACTTGAAGATTTTTGGGCTAATTGTACAGATGAGTTCAAGGTGCGGAGACGTAGTTACAGCAGACTTACTCTCCATCAAATGAAAGACTGCTTAAATGAAGACATAGAAGGGTTATCAGATGATGACGAGGATGTGCTTCTCCCGATGTATACTCAAAAGCGAATAGAAGATCAGCCCCTTTCACAAGTCAACTGGGCTAATAAGGAATCCCTTTTAGCCGAAGACAGGACAAGACAAGTCCTTGAGCATAGTAAGGTTTTCCTAATCCTTAAAAGGAAGAACTCCATTCCAGTAGCAGAGCGGCCAAGGACAATTCTCTCTTCCTCCAGAGTACAGTCAAAAGGGAAGGGTAAAAGTCAGTCTCAAGAAGGCGTCAAAGGTAGTAGATCAAATAAAAATATAAGAAGGTTGGATTTCTCAAGCATAGTCATACAGGAGCAGCCTATAGCTGATTCAGAAGCTCCTCCTGACGAGCCCATACCTCAGAAAGAAGTAGAGGAGCCGCCTTCAACACATGTTTATGTACCTCTGACAGGTTCTTTACCAATCCACATCGACCTTGATATCGAAGATGATGAAGAGATTACAGTTGTACCTCCTGAGGAAGTTAGTAAAGATACTACTATGTCTTGGCTTGAGAACTCCTTAGGAAGGGTAAGAAGAAGGCCTTCATATCAGGTGAGCGTTGATGATCTCGATAACATCTATTAGGAACCTCCTAAGAAGAAAGCAAAGAAGCAAGTTCACTTTGATAGGAATGCGATACTTGAGATAGTCATAGGCTACATTGCCCCAGACAAGAGCAGAATGAGGTGAATATAGATGACACCGTCATGGTCAAGGCTAATCTGTTAGAAATGCAGGACATGCTGATTTGAGTCTCTTCAGAGTTGTGTCTGAAAACCTTCAGGAAAGAGTACTCAAGGATGGAGAGGACAAGGCAGCCTTCAAGGCTGAAAATCAGCAGCTCAGGCTTTTCATTTCTAACCTTGTTCATGATTCTTCACAGGTAACCCAGTTGCTGCCCCAGATTTTAGAGACACCAGCTGATCATCAGCAGTTAAGACAGCTAGTCATTTATGGGAAAGAAACTCAAGAGTGGATCGAGAGTTTCATTGTCAGAGGAAGGGAGATCTTGGCACGGATGTTCCAGTTAAGAGAAAACGCTCATGAGCTACATCAAGGTATCCAAGGATTTGAGCAAAAACTAGCTGAAGTAAGACCTAGGCATGAGATCATCATTGCTGATTTAGACACAGCTTATGGTTCAGCAGTTTCAAAAGAACACAAGAGACAAATCCTTGCTTGGAGGGAGTGCCATGTTTTCAAAGTTAAAACCTATGAGAGGATATCCGAGGAATTCATCGCCTACAGACAAAGGGTGATTGAAGCTCTCCTTTTCATCAGTGAGTTCATCACAGAGATTCCTTCTCAGTACAGTCTGGAAGATGGTTCCTATGTCGGGCTTGATGAAGTGCAAGATCAATTCCATAGTGTGGTTCGCAGTTGCAATCCAGTTGGTGGAAGGATAGGTCATATTTCAGTGATGTCAGCAAAGTTCGAGAAAGCGGCCAATGAGGTCGAAGATTTCCTTAGGTCTATTGCAGATGCTGAAGATATTCTAGAAAAGCGGTGTTTTGCTATTAATAGCATAGATACACTGAACCGGGACACAGTTTTCAACTTCCTAGCGGATGTGATCGAGCTTTAAAGCAGCTTTCTTCTAGAAGCTTTCTTTCCCGCTTTCTTTCTATTCTTGGAATGATTCTTATCCGTTCTTTGAGAAGAGAAAGAAGATAAAATGTAATAGTTGGCGTTTCCCGTTTTTTCTGCTTTCTTAGGTGTTAGATCTTATCTTTTTTCTAGATTTAGTAATAAAGCTTGCTTGCTGAGCAAGCGCTAGATTGTGAAAGCAAGGAGATTTTAGGGTTCCCTACTCCTCTGCTTGTCTATAAATAAGAGCCTTTGCTCATTAGTTTCTTTAACCATGCTAGTGAGAACAAAACGCTGAGCCTATTGTGCCTTCTATTTGTTACTCAAGTATTGTTCAATTGTGTTGTGATATCAAATTGTTGAGCCTCTTTAGCCAACAAGGAGTTAGTGTAATTGTTGTTTCTATTGTGTGAAGAGTAAGATTGCAAGCCTCTTTAGCTGCAATTTCTTGTTCCAGGCATGTTAAAAGTGAGTTTGTTCTAGAGATTTGAGTAATAAAATCACGAGCCTCCTTTGCCTTGATATAAAATCTCAGGTTTCCGTTATTTGTGTTCTATTTTTATGATCTTGATTTCAACTTGCATTGAAGTGTGTAGGTGTTTGTTGAGAGATAGTTTATTGAAGTATTTTGTCAGAAAATCTACACTGTCCATTTCTAGTTTCTCTTGCTCTGCTATTACTTGAGAAGCCAGAAACGTCTTTAGTTTAAGTTAGTCGTAGTTGAAGTCCTTAAAATCGGAAAATCTCCCGGAAACTGGCGTTTTTATTGTTTAATAAACCTTGTTAATAAGCTGATCCAAAGATAGGCAACTTAGTTTAGTTTACTTTCTTTCCAAACACCACCATCAGCAAGGGGCTTCCCTCTAATTTGAAGAGCAGTTGTCGTATAGTATGCTGTACGTTTCAAATGCGGCATTCGGAGGTCAATTTAAGCGCCAGCGAGGTTTATTAAACCTGGCAGCGGCTGAGATTTTCTGGGACTAGAATTCAACTACGACCCAACTAAACTAAAGCGTTCTATCTCGAAGTAATGCATAAAGCAAAGAATTAGAAAAATGAACAAGGTTGATTTCTCACGACAGAAACTAGAGAACTCTATCTCAGCATACATCTTCACACTTCAATACTAGTAAGTAAGATCACAAAGCACAATAACACAATAAGCCCGGTCACGAGCGTTCTGGGCGAGACTCGCTGTTGTTCTCAACTTCTAGAACAAAAGTACTAATACGTACCGGAACAGGCTTTGAAACTAAAGAACTTACAAATAGACCTTGCATGAAGGAACAGCAATTACAATAACTTGTTGGCTAAAAGAGACTCAACAATTGGCTATCATAAAACAATTGAACAACACTTGAGTAACAAATAGAAGGCACAATAGGCTCAGCGTTTTGTTATCACTAGCATGGTTCTAACACAAAGTGAACTGACGCTGAATAACAGCTTGCTGCATTACTGGGCTGCTTGATTTGCTTTATCACAATAGCGGATTAAGAAGAGCAATGAGCAAGCGGCTCTTGTTGCCTTAGCCTAGCGGGAGGTGAGGGAACACAAATCTCCTTGCTTTTACAACTAGGGCTTGCTCAGCAAGCAAGCTTTATTTCTACATATAAAAGAAGATAACATCTAACACCTAAGAAAGCGAGAAAAGTAGGAAACGCCAACTATTACATTTATCTTCTTTCTCTTCTTCAAAGAATGGATAAGAATTGTTCCAAGAATAGAAAGAAAGCTTCTAAATGAAAGCCGCTTTAAATCTCAATCACATCTGCCAAAAAGCAGGAAATTGTGTCCCGATCAAGTGCATCTATACTATTAATAGCAAAGTTTCGCTTTTCCAAGATTTCTTCACCATCTGCGATTGATCTCAGGAAATCTTCAACCACATTGGCCACTTTCTCGAACTTTGCTGACATCATGGAAATGTGATTTGGCAAAATCTTATGTTTTTCGTTCATCCATTTTTGTGCAATATTCTTACTATACTTGTCTTTGTGCATTTCTCACATCCTTTCACATTCACCCTTTGAGATAGTTACACTTTCATGCCAAGGGGGAATGGAAAAGCATCTCTCGATCACATCAGGTTTCAAACTGTAGATCAATCGGCCATCTACTGATTGGATCTTTCGTGTCGCCGGATTGTAATGCTTGATGCAAGTGATTACAAACTCAAGGCTCTGAACTGATATAGGAATAGAGTGTCCCAAGTTTTTGATTGTAGTGTTGCCTGCGCTCTCCAAAGCGTGTAGATCAAACACCAGTTTGATGTGATGCAAGTCCATCTCAGCTGTTTTGATGTAGTCATGATAGAGAGCTGATTTGGTCTTGAAATCATTGGGAGTGTATTCCATTTTGAAAACCTTGAAGAATGACTGTAAACTCGCCTTGGTTCAGACAAGTTTTGAGCAACTTACTATTTTTAGAATAATGGTTTTTCTTCTTCAAACGGACAATTTTTTGAAAAAATTTCTGAGATATGGGTTTTGCTCAAATTTCGTTGCAAGACAACCCAAATCGTCCATTTTTGAAAATCTTGAATTTAGACTGAAAAAACAGCAAACCCTAATTTCTTCAATTTTTCTCCAAAAAAGCTGGCACCTGGGTTTTGTTCAGAATACAATTAGAAATGGACCCAGTTGATCAGATTTGAAAAACACTGATGGCTGATGGAAAAATCAGCCAAGCCTAGAATTTGAAATTTTCTTGAAAAAAGCTAAGATCTGGGTTTTCTTCAGAAGACTGTTTTGAAAGGACCTAGATGATCAAACTTTGTAAACCCTGAAGATTTCACTAACGTGCAAGGAAAAAGCAGCTGCTGCAACTTGAGAAAATTTCTTGAAAATTCTTCAGAAGAATGAGATGAAAAGACCCAAATGGCTGAAAATTAAAAATCTTTGACCTTCTCCTTCAAAAATTTGATCTTCTGGATGAAAAAGCAAGCTCTTATGTTGCTGGTCTGAAAATTATTCATGAAAATCAGCAACCTTGAGTTCTTGAATCTTGAAATAAATCCTCAAAGTTGCTGCTCCACTCTTCTCATTGGGACGCCACCTGCAATAATGATGAAAATTGCATTGAAGAGTCATCTTAAATAGACTTAGGGTTTGAAATAGCTCTGTTTTCTTTTGTTTTTTATCCATGCAAACCCTAAAATCTTCTCATGCACCGAACTTGGACATTCAATTCAACTTGCAATTTTGAAAATTTTGAAAATTTTGGAAATTTGGCTAAGTCATGAGAAGTTGGGCACCCTTCTTGGCCAGGGGCGCCAACTTCCCTCAAACTTAGCCATTTTTCGGAGTTTTTCAACTTTTAACAATTTTGAACCCCTACTTTCACCCTGATCTTCGCCTTCCAGATTGATCCGTTTGATGAGCTGGATGTTTCATTGCGAAGCTTGACTAATTCTGAGAAGATCATCTTGGAGGCTCTTCTGGCTAAAAACTCCGTTTGATCCTTCAAAATCATCAGTGCACATTTCCTTCAGGGGCACTGAACTTTCACAGTGTTAGCCATTTTTGCATGATTTTCAAGTTCTCCATTTCCCTTTGATCTTCTGATGAAATCTTGATTCCGGGAGCTACGCTAGTCCGATTGACTGACCATCTGCTTTGCTAGATAGCTTGATCGAAACTGACAAGGTGATCTCGGAGGCCTTATTAGCAAATTTTATTGTTTCGGACCTCAAAACCTTGGGCAGGTTTCTCTCCAGGGGCGCCCACCTTGACCAGACTTAGAATATTTTTCTTGTTTTTTAAATCAACTCCTCCTCTACAGACGATCCTATCAAATCTGAAGTTCCAGGCGTTGAATAGCCTGATGGTTGTGCTCGTTACGAAGCTGAGGATATTCCAAGAGGGGTCTTCTAGGAGTAACTCTGTTAGAAAGTTGAATTTAAGGCACCAAAAGCTTGGGCGCCCCTGGCAAGTTGGGGCGCCCAACTTCACCAGAGTTAGCCATTTTTGGAGTTTTCTTCTCTGCTTTCAATTTTGGCTCTTGTCAAACCCTTTGTTCTGCTTGTTGCATCTGGCGACTGCTAACTCCGATTGACGTGTTGGTGATCTCGTTGGAAAGCCTAATTAATTCTGAAGAAGTTATCTTGGGGGGCTTCATCGGCAAAAAACATCCATTTGGGCTCTCGAAATCATCAATGCCTTTCCCTTCTAGGGGCACCCATTTGCTCCAAACTTAGAAATTTTTCATTTGACTTTCTTCTTCACATTTGAATCTTCATTTTGTGTTCTGTTTGAAACCTCCCTGTTTGACCTCGAATCCTGGATGACTGGATAATCTAATGACTGCACTGTCGAGCTCACTGCGGAGCTGGGAGGATTCTGAACAAGTTTGTCTAGGAGCTCAAACCCTAATTTCACTATTTGATGCCCTAAAAAGATGGGCGCCTATTTCCTCCCGGGGCACCTATGACAAGCAGACTTAGTCAAAATTCCACAATTTTCACCTTCCTTCTTTATTCATCGTGCATGTTCTTTAACTCATCTTCTATTCAGTGCTCAAACATTGAATCTGGTACCTGGCAACTAACTGACCTCCATTGATGACTTCGGAGCTCCTAACATGCTTCTGAAAAAGCAGAATAGACCCACTAGGGCAAAACTAATCGATTTGTGATTCTGACTGCACCAGCCTGATGTGGAAGTATTTTGAGCCAATCAAAATCAGTTTGAACCCTAGTAGACAAACTTTCTATTTTTAGAAAATTTTACTAGTATTCGTTTTGAAAGAAACCCAGAAAAACCTACTATTTTTAGAAAATTTCTAAAAATAGCAGTTTTCCTAAAAAGTAGGGATGAAAAACTAAAATCTGGGTTTTGTAGATTAGGTCACTCTAAGCAGACCCAGATCATCAGATTTTGGAAATTTTGAGTTTAAATCCCTCATGCAAGACATACAAACCACAATTTTGACCTTTTTGACAGATTTAACAAGACTTTTAATCATTTCTTCAAAATGTCTAAGTGTAACAAAAATTTTAATTTTGGGGTACAACAAAATGTGACTTCTTGGATAAGTCTCATGGAACAATATTTTAAGCTTCATAATACACCAAACATTGCAATGGTTGACACAACCTTGCTACATTTAGAATCTAAGCCTTATAAATGGTACCAACGAATGATGAATGACAGGCAAGGCCAAGTGCTTAGTTGGAAAGAATTTAGTAAGGACTTAACAACCCAATATGTGCAACCATGGAAGAGAAACTATTTCACCTTACTGAAAAAAATTTAAAACAAATAAGGTTTATAGTTTAATATAATGTGAGGCATATGAGATCGGTAATCCAAGCTCAAGATGTGACACCTTATTAAACATTACAACTGTACATCAATAGACATAATGACCAAATACATCAATAGACATAATAACGAAATCAAGTGTGACGTTCATTTTTTTGAAACTTATACAATTAGAAAAGCTATGCAACAAGCATTGCATATTGAGCAATGAAACTCTGCCACCAAAAGTTTCACTCAAGGTCAAACCATAGGATGGAAAGACAAAAATGTGAGTAATCATATCAACAAAAATGGGGATAACTTCTCTAACCCAAGAAAAGTTAGTAAGCTCTCTCCTCAACAAGAAGCGAAGAAAAGAGAAAAATGTATATGTTGGAATTGTCATAACAAATGGTCTAGGGGTTATAAGTGTGCTAATAGTAAGAAAAGGCTAGTGATTATTATGAAAGAGGTTGAAGAAAGGGGAGAAGTGACTATAAAAGAACAAAACGTGGAACTTGAGCATAAGTATTCAAAGGAAGAAGAAAGTGCTAATATCTCCCTACATGCATTGAATGGTACAAGCACACCACAAACACTCAAAGTGATTGGTTACTCAAAGCGAAAGTGTTGGTAGATACAAGTAGTACACACAACTTTATTGATAGAAGATTGATCACTTAACTCAATTGTTTTGTGTATCAAGTCTTGTTGTACCCCAAATTAAAAATTTTGCTACACTTAGGCATTTTGAAGAAATGAGTAAGAGTCTTGTCAAATTTGTCAAAAAAGGTCAAAATTTGGGTGTGCATATCTTGCATGAGGGGTAAAAACTTGAAATTTTCTAAATTTGATGATCTGAGTCTACTCAAAGCAACCAAATCAACAAAACCCAAATCTCAATTTTTCATCCCTACTTTTTAGGAAAATTGCTATTTTTAGAAACTTTCTAAAAATAGAAACTTCTTCTGGGTTTTTCTAGGTTTCTTTCGAAACAGATGCTGGCAAAACTTTCTGAAAGTAGAAAGTTTGGCTTCTAGGGTTGAGACTGATTTTGATTGGCTCAAAATACTTCCTTATTAGGCTAGTGCAGTCAGAATCACAAACAGATCAGTTTTTCCCTAGTGGGTCTATTCTGCTTTTTCAATTTCAGAAAGCATTTTGGGAGCTTTGAAGCCATTAATGGAGACCAGCCAACTGCCAGGTGTCAGATGCAAACATTCAAACATTGGACATGTGTGCAGAACGAAGAACGAAGAAAGAAGCTGCAAAGGTTGAAAATAGTGAGATTTTGGCTAACACTGTCAACCATGGGTGCCCCTGGAGGAAATAGGCGCCCCTCTTTTTAGGGCATCAAATGACAGAATTAGGATTTGTGCTCCCAGGCAATGTTGATCAGATTCCTTCCAGCTCCGCAATGATTCCATCAGCTCAGTCGTTAGATCAACTAGTCATCCAGGAATCGAGGTCAAACAAAGGGTTGAAACCAAGAAGCTGAATGCAAATCAAGAAAACATCAAAAAAATTTCTAAGTCTGGAGGACTTGGACGCCCCTGGTCAAGAAGGGCGCCCAGCCTTTTGGAAGCCTAAATCCAACCAGTAGGGTTTGCATATGTGTTCAATCTTTTCAAAATCTCGTCAGCTTCGCAATGGATACCTTTGTCGAAACAATAGACTTGGCAATCACCAGCAAATCCAAATTGAACAAAAGACACAGAATGAAGGATCAACTTTGAAGGTTGAAAATCAAACGAAAATGGCTAAGTCTGGAGGAAATGGGCGCCCCAGAAGGAGATAGGCGCCCAAACTTTTGAGGGCCTAAACTGATGAATTTGCAGATGAAGCCTCCAGTATGACTTCCTCAAAGTTGATCAAGCTTTCCAACAAAACCATCAGCATGTCAATTAGAGTTGGCAATCATCAAATATTTAAGGCTGAATAGGGGGAAAAACATGAGCAAAACACCAAAAGTCAAAAGCAAGATGAAAAACACAAAATAAATTCTAACTCTGGAACAGTTGGGCACCCCAGCTAGCCAAGGGCGCCCAAGCTTTTCAGGCCTCAAATCAACTTTTCCGGAGACATCACTCCCAGGAAACCCTCTCCAGTTTCTTCCCAGCTATCCAGTGAATCAATCAGAAAGTCAATCAGATTAGTCTAGCTCTCGAAAACGCGAAATCATCAGAAGATCAAGGGAAGCAAGCAAGAACTTCAAAACCATAAAAATCGCTAAGTTTGGTAGAGATGGGCACCTCAGAGAGAGATAGGCACCCATGATTTTGAGGGTCCAGATGATATCTTTCTCAGAAGCTGCCTCTAGAACAATCTCGCCAAATTCGAATCAAGCTCCGTAATGGATCATTCAGCCCGTCTGTAAGATTGATCTGGAGGACAAAAATCAAAATCATCTGAAGATGAGAAAACAAGCAAGAAATTGGAAAATATGAAAAAATGACTAACTCTGGAGGAGTTGGGCGCCCCAGCTAGCCAGGGGCGCCCAAGCATTTGAAGGCTCAAAATCAATTTTTAGGGTTTGGCATCTCTAAAACAATCATCTTGGATTCAGTCAAACTACGCAACGGAGCAACCAACCAAATCATCGGACCTCCTGAGCTCCCGGAGTTGTAGATTCATTTGAAGGCAAGTGATAAGAGTAGAAGTACAGAAAAAAAAAGACAAACACTGGTGATCATGGGCACCCCAGGTAGCCAAGGGCGCCCAGCTTTTTGAGGGGTCAAATGAAGTTTTTATCAGAAGAAGCCTCCAGGACAACTTCGTCAGAATCAGTTAGAGTTAGTGATGGATCACTCTGTCAATTCATAGGATCTTCCGAGCATCCAGAAATCCAAGATCAAACAGAGGTTAAAATCAAGTTAAAAGTTGAAAATGGTGAAAATTTGGCTAAGTCTGCCAAGCAAAAGCGCCCCAATCCAAGAGAGCGCCCAAGAATTCATGCCTTAGTCAAATTTTCAAGTTTCATCCTCCAACATTCCAAACAATGTCTACGTTCGATGAACCTGCTCAGGATAAGCTCCAAAGGAATTAAAGCAAAAAGAAAGCAAATTCTCTCAAACATCATCTTATTTAAAAAGAGCTTTTGCCTTTCATTATTCATTATTGTAGGTTGGCGTCCAGAGTGAAATAATCCGAGCCAATTTTTTTTGTTTTTTCAATTATCAGATTACAACATTACAATCAAGTACCCGTTAAGGTTAGGAGATAAACCCAAACGTACTGAAACAACTCTAACCAGAATGGCGCCGATGATGGCGAGCATTGGTCGAGTGAGTAGGAGGGGCTGGAAAAGATTGGGAGTCAGTGGGGTGGGAGAATGGCCAGTGAGGGTGGGCAGGCGAGAATGGAACACTCTTGTCAGTTTTACAAAATAAGAAGGATTCGCCTGCCAATGTCTTAAGAAGCTGAAAGATTAGCATTACATCATAGAGAACTACCCATATCTTGGATAGTCATGCCCAAACAATAATACATTCCAAGAGCAATACAATAATTTCTGATTTCTGATACAAATCTGCTCTTAAAAGAAATAACCAGCAACCTATGGAATTGCTCATATGCTCATATCTCACTAACAACTTGTTCAATTGACATGATTCTTGATGCACAATACTCTTCTTATGATGGCGCCCAAACTAACTCCCAAAAACAGACCCAAAATGCAACCAATAATTAATACACGAATTTCAATGCAGCTAAATGGTACGGCCAGCAGAAATGGGCGATTTCCTTTTAAAAATTAATGCAATCTCTAAAAATTCTACAACTTTGAGGATAGTGGCGCCTAAGCCTAGCAAAGACAATAAGCTATTACCCAGAACACTGTTTTTGGTATTTTCTGATTTATGATAAAAAACACGGATCTGCTGTAACATGAATGCAATAAGCTGAAAACACTAAAATGCTAAATAAAACTAACAATGCAATAAGCTGAGAACAATGCACAACTAAATGCAACTCACAACGACTGAATCACCACTAGATGTTGTCTTGCAAACATGAAGCGATGCCCGAGCTAGGAGGCCTTCATTCCTCGAAGCGATTCCAGAGCCAATCCGGCAGCATAACAGTATAGTAGACCAAAGATGTGAAATGATGCTCCAAGACTCCTTTTTATAATTCTCCAGTTGACTTCTCAAAAACCCTAAAATCCACTTTTAGGTCAAAACCCTAATCTCCTCAAAGATGGCGTCCCACCTTTTCAAGCACTTTCTCTTTTAATAATATTTTAATCTTTCTTGGAAAAGGCGTCCATTTTGAACTTTAATCAAAACTTCATAAAAGAAATAATTAACCCTCTTAATGAAGCGCCACCCTCAAAAGGCCACCTTTTAAAAAGACTTTAAGTGATTAAGCTAGGCTAAGGGGGGGGAGTCAACGTTAAATTATAACATTAAAACGTGACTTTAATAAAATTAGCCCAACTTATTTCTCCAACTGCGCCCCAAAGCCATTAATGAACAAGCCAACCAATCAAACTGACATAGGAAGTCAACCAAACTGAACCCAACTGAAAAGCTGCCAAAAATAGAATTTACTAAAAATAGTAAATTCTAGAAAATGCTCTGAATGCCGAGATGAACATACCATTGCGAAGCTCTCTGAAAACCCAGAAAGAATCTGCCATTGAATCCACCATCTCTGAGCAATGACCTCCTCAAAAATAGGAAACCCTAATTTTACCTTCCGACTAGCCTTCGGGTTTCCAGAAAAAGGCCAACGGTCACTAAGAAGATCAGGATTGAGAAGGGGATATTACAGTCCGCCCTCCCCAAGATTGCTTGTCCTCAAGCAATCGCAAACTAGGATGCTGCAATATCTCATCACTTTCCCAAGTTGCATCCTCCATAGGCAAGTTCTTCCACTTTACCAGGTATTCTCTGATGGTTCTTTTCCTCAAAGAACGTTCTCTGACATCAAGTATCTCCTCTAGAATTAGAACCAACTGTCCCTCTTCATCCAACGGTGGCAACTGTGATGAAGCAACCACATTATGACCAAGTGCCTTCTTGAGGCGAGACACGTGGAAGACGTTATGCACTCTGCTATCAGAAGGTAGCTCTAATTCATAAGCTACTGCCCCAACTTTTCTTATGACCCTAAATGGCCCATAGAAGCGAGGTTTGAGCTTCTCCGCTCCACTCTTCTTGAGAGTAGACTGTCTGTAAGGTTGTAAACGAAGATAGACCATATCCCCAACCTCGAAAGAACGCTCAACACGCCTCTGATCAGCATACAACTTCTGCTGATTTTGTGCAATATGCAAATTATCCTTCAAGGATTTCATTATGTCTTGGCTATGCTGCAACAAATCCTTGGCTAGGGGTGCTTTGCTGTCACCAAACACCAAATCTGCAAAACTAGGTGCTTCATACCCATAAAGTGCCAAGAAAGGAGACATCTTAATTGACATATGAAAAGTAGAGTTGTAGCAGTACTCGCCTATATGCAGCCACTTGACCCAAGCTTTCTGCTGTTCTGACACATAATTTCTCAAGTAGCCTTCCAACCACTTGTTCACCACTTCTGTTTGCCCATCTGTTTGGGGATGGTAACTAGTGCTTGGAGTGAGCACAGTACCACTCATTCTGAAGACTTCTTGCCAAAACGTACTTAGGAACTTGCTGTCCCTATCACTCACAATGTTCTTTGGCAACCCATGTAGCCTAAACACTTCTCGAAAAAACAGATCTGCAACTTGGGCTGCAGAAAAAGTGCTGGTAATGGCGAAGAAATGAGCAAATTTGGTTAGCCTATCCACCACTACATAAATACAATCCTTCCCTTGGGTCTTGGGCAACCCTATGATGAAGTCCATCGAGATACTTTCCCATTTTTTATTGGGAATAGGAAGTGGTTGCAGCAAACCGGCTGGTAATGTATGCTCATTTTTATTCGCTTGACAAACAGGACACTCCTGAATGTAGCGTTGAACTTCTCCTTTCAATCCTTTCCAAGAAAACCTTTCTCGGATCTGCCTATAGGTCTTGAAAAAACCTTGGTGACCAGCAACTGGAATGTCATGAAAAGTCAAAAGAATCTTCTTCTTAAGCTTAGAATCAGCCACCAGAAAGATTCTTCCCTTATACTGGATCAATCCCTCAACCACCTAGTACCTTTCATCATGGAAAGTACCTTCCAGAATGCTGGTTGCAAACTAATTTTTGGCATAATCAGCAAGCAACATGTCTTTCCAATCTGCAGTAAGCTCACACAATGAGCTAAGATGAGGCCTTCTGGAGAGAGCGTCGGCCACGACATTATTTTTCCCTTTGACATATTCAATGTCAAAGTCGTAAGCTTGAAGCTTACTCACCCATTTCTGTTGCCTCTCATTTAGGTCTTTCTGGTGCATGAAATGCTTGAGGCTATTGTGGTCCGTCTTAACCACGAACTTGTTCCCTACCAAGTACTGCCTGAACTTGGCTAATGCATGCATAATGGCAAGCATTTCTTTGTCATAGATTGAGTATGTCCTTTCAACACCCCATAATTTTCTGCTCTCAAACACGATAGGGTGTTTGTCTTGCATCAGGACAGCCCCCACTCCTTCACCCGATGCATCACATTGCAGCTCGAATGGCTTGGAGAAGTCTGGAATAGCCAAAATTGGACATGAGCTCATGATCTTCTTGAACTTATCAAAAACAATTTGATCCTTTTCTGACCAAGCAATGGCTCCCTTTTTGGTGAGATCAGTAAGAGGAGCAGCATTCTGTGAATACCCCTTTACGAATCTCCGATAAAAACCACAAAGACCCAGAAAACCTTTCAACTGAGTCAAGCTCTCAGGAGGTGGCCAATCAACTACTGCTTTGATCTTTTCCGGATCCACCTTCACTCCCTCGGCGCTAATTATGTGGCAAAGATACAGTAGCTCCTCCATTCCAAATTCACATTTGGAAGCTTTCGCGAACAAGCTCTCGAGATTCCATGATCATAGCACTTCCTCCAAGTGCTTGAGGTGACTTCCCAAGTCTTTAACATGAATCAGAATATCATCAAAAATATCAAGCACAAACCTTAAGTAGCGATTAAGAAGACCGGTTCATGCAAGACTGAAAGGTAGCCGGAGCGTTAGTCAACCCAAATGGCATGACTAAGAATTCAAAATGGCCATAGTGACATCTGAAAGCTGTCTTTTCCACATCTGATCCCCTCATTCGTATCTGATGGTAACCCGGCCTCAGATCAATCTTCGAAAAGAACTTAGCCCCATGTAGCTCATCCAATGAGCTCATCTATTACGGGAATGGGGTATGCGATTTGGAAATGGTGCTGGTTCAAAACGATAGTCCACCTTACATCATGGTGCCATCCTTCTTCTTCACAAGAACCCGCTGCTTGGATACCGAGGGGCTCTTGCTTGGCATCAGAAACCATCTCCAAAGTTCCGCCGAATATTCTTCTCGATCTCATCCTTTTGCCTCTTAGGATCTGGAGTATGGAGTTGTGATCACGGTTTAGCCCCTTTCGCCAGGCTCTATGACATGTTCTGAACCTCGATCAGGAGGTGGTCCAAGAGGTAAATCAGCAAACACTTTACTCTTTTTGGTGAGTAAAGACTGAATATCTGGAGGATATTCTCTTTTCGTTTCAACTGGACTCGCTGGAAGAATCATGCACTCCGCAGCCCACTCCACTTGGTCATGACGTATCAACCTTGCCATCCTTTTGAATGACACAATCCGAGGACCACCATTTGACATGCCTCTCAAAACCACCTTCTTTCCATCGGATTGAAATTTGAGTTCCATGGTTTGCAGATTTAAAGAGATCTCTCCAAGAGATCGCAGCCACTGAATGCCAAGGACAACATCCGTATCTCCAATATTAACCACATAGAAGTCATCCTTGACTTCGTAATTTCCCAATTGCATTGACATGTTGGGAATCTTCTTGGTGCATGAGATGTGAAACCCATCAACAACCATAACTCTGAAACCTTCAAAATCTTCTGTTTGTAGCCCCTTCTTTGCCACCACAACTTTGTCTATGAAGTTATGTGTTGCCCCAGTGTCAATTAGAGAAACTATACGCTGCCCCTTGATCATCTCACGAACTTTGAAAGACTCATTCTTTTGGAAGCTCGAAAGTTGAGCCAATGTACCACCACTTTCTTTTTCACTTTCGGATTCTTCTGGAGCCTTTTCTTCTTCGCTGTCCTCAAAATCAGCTTGCTGATCAGAAAAATCAGAATTGCTTTTGTCAGCTGTATAGTACTCAATTTGATGGTTACCCAGCACCCTTCAGGCACACATGATCTTGGGACCATTTTTTCCCAACTGTGAACATAGCCCCCTTTCTTGAGGAGTTCATTGATAGTCACGGATCCAATCTTGTGCCATGAGTTTACTGCGGTTTAAACTCCTTATGGTGAGGCTTTTTGATGAAACTTTTTCCCTCTATCCCCTTGTGAAATGCTGGTTTGGAATGGAACTTTGCTTTGGGAGCAGCCCACTCCACATGTTTCTAGCTTTTCTTCATTGCTTCTTATGGGGCGTGGATCAAAAGCTTTGATCCAACCCTTGAAGTAGCTCCATCAATCCTTCGCTGAATAGAATCACTAATCTTCTCTCCGTAATTCCAGTGACCATAACTGAAAGTCTTTGAATCTCAGCTATGTAGGCATCAACAGTGCCATACTGCCTCAACTGTGCCAACTCCCTAAAATGCACTTCTGGGTCCTTCTTCTCGAACCTCTCAATGAGTCTATTGGTGAACTCATCGTAGCTAGTGATAGACCCATGACCTAAGGTGACTAGGCCATGGTACCACCACTCATGCGCCACCCCATCTAGGTGTAGCGTAGGGAATTTAATCGTTTTTTCTTCAGCCATTGGCCTAAGAGCCAAATAGTTGTCTAGCTTCTGTATCCAGGCTCGAGCAAAATTATTATCACTTCCATCAAAGTGGGGAAGCGTAACCTTGTTGATAGCTTGATACAAGTCTCCTTGTGCTAGAGTTCTTCTTTGGTCATAATTTCTCCCTTGGCCTCTATCCTTCCTTCTATACTACATGTAATCATTGAAGGACATGTCAAGCTTGATTTCCTCAGGAAGGGTGTCATATTCCGTACGGCCTATCCTTAACCTCTCCAAAGATGAAGCATTTTCTTCGGGATTAGGATGTGGGTTTGCTGGTGCCAAAAACGTGGGTTTGAGTGCTCTAGCAGAAATGTAGGTGCTGCTAACTGAAGGTTGGGCAACATGACCATTGTGCTGGTTGGTAGCACTATGCTCACCGGAATGCACTGTATTGTTTTGTGGAGTATTCGGACCCAATCTCCCTAACATGAGAGAGAACATATCCAACAAAGCATCCATCTTCTTATCAAGTCCTTGACCTAGATTGGCTGAATTGTCTATACCCTTCCCACTGTGACCTCTGTTGCCTGAACTTCTTTCATTGCCACCAAAAATCCTTTCATTTCTTTCATTGCCACCTAAAGCCCTTTCATTATCCCTCATTTCTGTTTCCTGTGAAGGCTCCCAATTAGCCCTCAAAACCTCTGATGCTGTCTGACCTTCTGGAGCTTGATACAACTGTGTCTGAACTGTATCCCTCTTGTATACTCTTGCCAAGTACCGTTCTCACGTCACTCATAGGTGATTTCCACGGGATGGCGGGATCATTAGCTCGATACCCAGCGAAATAATCCGAGCCAATTTTTTTTTTTTTTTCAATTATCAGATTACAACATTACAATCAAGTACCCGTTAAGGTTAGGAGATAAACCCAAACGTACTGAAACAACTCTAACCAGAATGGCGCCGATGATGGCGAGCATTGGTCAGAGGGTCTTCTAATCTAAATGCTGGAAAGGGAACTCGACGTCAAGTATGTGCTACCCAATCCAATGCGGAGTGAAGGGCGACCATATGACGGAGTGATTACAATAATAATGCTTGAAAGAGAAATACTGAAAGATGAAACTACTCAACACCCAAAATGTGCTTGCTAACCCAAAGAGGGAAAGTAGCTAGCATAGGGCGGAGCTATAACTATTGCAATAACTTGAATTGAAACTAAGAATTACAACCAGATTTGAACAAGCAAAGAATGACTGCCAGTACTACTGTCAGTTTTACAAAATAAGAAGGATTCGCCTGCCAATGTCTTAAGAAGCTGAAAGATTAGCATTACATCATAGAGAACTACCCATATCTTGGATAGTCATGCCCAAACAATAATACATTCCAAGAGCAATACAATAATTTCTGATTTCTGATAAACGTTTCTAAGAAGTAACTATAACCCATGAATTCGCTCGGGATGTTCATCTCACTAACAACTGTCTAATTGATATGATTCCATACACTATTTTTCTATGATGGCGCCTGTTCCTAACACCCAAAATAGACTCCAAATAAATCCAATAATTAATGTTTAATTTCATGAAGTTAAAATGAAATGCCAAATCAACAAGATTTCCTTTAAAAATTAATGCAACCTCCAAAAATTCTACAACTTTGAGGATAGTGGCGCCTAAGCCTAGCAAAGACAATAAGCTATTACCCAGAACACTGTTTTTGGTATTTTCTGATTTATGATAAAAAACACGGATCTGCTGTAACATGAATGCAATAAGCTGAAAACACTAAAATACTAAATAAAACTAACAATGCAATAAGCTGAGAACAATGCACAACTAAATGCAACTCACAAAGACTAAATCACCAATTTTACACCAAACACGGTTATTGCCCAGCCAGGGAGGTCTTCATTCCTCGAAGCGATTCCAGACCCAATCTGGCAGCATAACAGTATATTAGACCAAAGATGTGAAATGATGCTCCAAGACTCCTTTTTATAATTCTCCAGTTGACTTCTCAAAACCCTAAAATCCACTTTTAGGTCAAAACCCTAATCTCCTCAAAGATGGCATCCCACCTTCTCAAGCACTTTCTCTTTTAATAATATTTTAATCTTTCTTGGAAAAGGCGTCCATTTTGAACTTTAATCAAAACTTCATAAAAGAAATAATTAACCCTCTTAATGAAGCGCCACCCTCAAAAGGCCACCTTTTAAAAAGACTTTAAGTGATTAAGCTAGGCTAAGGGGGGGGGAATCAACGTTAAATTATAACATTAAAATGTGACTTAATAAAATTAGCCCAACTTATTTCTCCAACTGTGCCCCGAAGCCATTAATGAACAAGCCAACTAATCAAACTGACATAGGAAGTCAACCAAACTGAACCCAACTGAAAAGCTGCCAAAAATAGAATTTACTAAAAATAGTAAATTCCAGAAAATGCTCTGAATGCCGAGATGAACATACCACTGCGAAGCTCTCTAAAAACCCAGAAAGAATCCACCATTGAATCCACCATCTCTGAGCAATGACCTCCTCAAAAATAGGAAACCCTAATTTTACCTTTCGACTAGCCTTCGGGTTTCCAGAAAAAGGCCAACGGTCACTGTGAAGATCAAGTTTGAGAAGGGGACATTACATGATACTCCGACCTTCCACTCTCTGCCTCAACAATCAAATGTCTTTGCAGCTCTATAGATCTTTGTCTCCACTCCAATCCCCAAAAAGGGCTGTTACAAGGACAATATTAACAAAATGCAGTTGATGCATTCACACTTAACAAGACCTTGCCCAGGCCAATTAGTTTTCCACATGTTGTCTATTTCTATATGCTTCCAGGAATTAGGTTTTACCAAATAGTCAAAGTTCTTCTACATTCAATCTCTAATAATTTACAAACCAATAACAACTCACCTCTATGGCATCCTCCAAAATTTAGTTCTTCTTCAGCAAATGTCCTCTGCCTTTTAAACAATAAAACATTTCTTTATGCCTCAAGGTTCCTCACAAAACTTGGAGACCATAATCTTATACATTCATCAAAGGACAAAATTCTTCCTGGTCTATATTCTTACACGTTTACATGTAAGACCTTTTCCATTTTCACTATCTACGCACTCAGCTGACGCTTGGAAGCTATCTAGTGCACTAAAGCATAGAAAACCATTCCTGTTTATAGTTGTTCATTATTTACACATTACAAGGTATTGGAAATGCTCCAAACCACTAGCCTCGGTGTACTGTTTTTGGCACAACTTCTCAATAATGAAAGTGGATTAATATTTGTAGAACAATTAGTTAATATTTAAGCCTCCAGTTTAGCTATAAAGCTATTATTTCTATGAACTTGATTTTTTATGGCCTATTTCTCATTGATTAATATTAAGTGAATTTT
>VDFB02305524.1:0-26467 GCA_007258455.2 Sequoia sempervirens | reverse complement strand
GATCAAAGATGATAATAAACAATTTGTGATATTGCTATCAAGATTCAACCATGTAGTTTTACGAGTCAAACTCATTGACCCATGTTTTATGAGTAGTGGTTCACAAGAACTCATCTCTCATATAACGAATGGTACACTTAGCACTCATTGGATATAAGTGATGCTTACAGAGGTGAAGCATTGGACCTTCGAGGGAGGCCACCCATCTACTCCAATTCAAGCACACTTAATGACGGAGTTTTTCCCAAAGTTAAGCCCACTTATCTTGCAACTCCATTTACAAAAACCTTCAACAAATTTTTTGTCTTATGAACCATTCATTATAAAGCCCCTTTAACTCATCAATTGATAACTTACATAAAAAAAAAAAAAAAAAACAAACCAACTAAGCCATAGAAAAACTAATACCAAACAATACTAGAGGTCACCCCAGAAACAGTCCATATTCATCATTCTACTAAACGCATTCGATTAACGGTCTATTGTGGCGACAGTCCATGCGCTACATAGCTTTTTACGATTCTATTTTTTTTGGACTTGTTTGGTCGTTGTTCTATGCGACGCAACGTACCAAGAAAAAGACACTTACGCTTAAATCAAAGCGGGAGATAAAATAACAAGGAAAGGTTGTCCATTTCTACAAGAAAAACTATTGACTTACTCCCCGTTCGTCTCGGCACGTTTTAATTTTGCTCGTCTACAAAAGACGCGTGAAATTTCGGATCATCATCAGACTGCAACCTCTTTTTTGGCTGCAGTCAAATCTTTTGAACGCTACCTCCATAAAACTCCAAATTATTTTTATTCTTTAAACAGAAAACAAAATCTCCATATCAAAATTCCACGGCAGGTAGCAAGGATTGCACATTCCCGAAAATTGGAGGGACTATAGCCGTTTCTGGGATGACAAATTCCCCCAATTGATAGCGAAAAAAAAAAAAAAAATTACCTCTTTTCTATATTCATCTTATTTATCAACTTTTATTACCTAAAACTAATCAAATATAAATAAATATAAAATGTACAACTTTTACAATTACATCAATACAGATCATAGATCTTTATTTAAAAAATAATTGAATGATCTATTTAAAAAGTGTATAGTCATACAAGTCATATGTTTAATTATGTCGAGAGGTGTTTCCTACAGTCGTACCATAAAAGGTGAGGAAATTCGTGTACACAGAAATTCAAACATAAAAATTCAAAAGTACATGATCATTTCAAACTTTACGCTTGGAATAAAGACACCTTAACTATAAATGTAAATGAACTTTACGCTTGGAATAAAGGCACTTTACCCACAAATGTAAATGAGTTATGAAACAAAGCATAATCAAACACAACAAATTACCTCCTGGATAAATTTCTCTCAAGACAGTTCATTCTAAGCACAAATAAATAAATAAAACCCTACACTCATAGGCATATACATAAAAACCATAATCTTGGGAGCTCACATAGTACACGTTGGTACATATGATATATTTAGAATTTAGAATATTATTAGAAACAAAACAAATTATTGTGAAGTAAGTAATATTTTATATTTTTCCTATATATTGAAGAAGTTGTAGTTATTCTATTGATAAAGGATGATCAACATGTGCACTAAAGCTATAGATAAGTGAAAGATAGAAAATAATGTATTTTCTTTGTTTTCAATATGTGCTAGGTAATAATATAAATGTGAATTTAGTGTTTTAATTTAAGCAAAACTTTTACTTATGCCATGAAAAGTAAAATAACAACAAAGTTTTAGCTAGATTTAAGAATTTATGCAAGTTCCTAATAAGTATATTATATAGTAGTTAATATATATATTATTTATTATATAAATATATTACTAATATTAATATATAATATTTTACTATTATATTAATAATATAATATTATTAATAGAAATGAATTTATGGAAAAGAAAAATTAAATTTAATAAGATAGATAAGTTAGTTACGGTAATAGGTGTAATTCTACACGACATACATGTGGTAGTAAATTGTGAAAGAAAGACAAAAAACTACATCTATTTTCATGTGGAATGATTTTTTATTAATTTTTTCTATTTTTAAAATAGATAACATTATTTAACTAAGTATAATTTTTTTTATTTTTTAATGATACAATTATTTTTTATTTATTTTGAGTCTTTCTACATAGATTAAAAGATATATACTAATTTTAGCTTGCACCGGTAATGGAGTTGGCTTGGACCATGGGTTTGCTCCCCATTGGTTCTATATTCGACTCCGAGACCCGAGCTTCCCCAATGCACGTGGTTTATGGGCTATTGCGGGCATCCTTAAGGAACTAGTATTGTCTTAGCTCGCTTCATAAAAAAAAAACACTCGACTGAATCGTAGGGACACCCGAGTAAAAAAAAAAAAGATAGATATATATATATATATATACTAAATTTATCATTGCCATAACCGAATATAATTGTAACTCAAAAAAATCAGCCATCACGTGCTTTTTGCGAAGAGGGACTCGTTGGGTCGTTATTTTGTGCGAGGCAGCATTCAAAGAAAAAGACACATACTGTTAAATCTAAGGGGGAAATATAGGTAGTCGTTAATAGTGGCAAGCGAATAATACGACCAGTTCTACAAAAAAATTCGTTGGACTGACTCTCGCTCGTTTCGGCACGTTTTAATTTTGCTCAACGTGTAAAGTTGCATCGCCATCATCAGCCTGCACTTTCTCAGTCAAATCTTTTGCACGCTGCCTCCATAAAACTCTAAGTTGGTCAATCATTAATGCCTAATTGGAGTTTCGCGGAATGTAGCTCGCATGAAAATTTCGCCATAATGAGATAACGACAGTGTCCGCACTATAAGTTGAAGCGTACGTGTAACTTTTGCTGACCGCATGCATGAACGCTTATTTTTAATAGTTTCATGAAACTCGTTTCTTTTGAAATTTTCAACATAACAGACGCTGAGAAGCTTCTCTCCTCTAAATCAATGGTGAAGTTATATAAGATGTTTAGTAATCGGGCGAAGGAGCGTGCAGTCTCGTTCAATTTCAATTTTCATCGCGAACATGGAAAAGAATTCTGCACATATGTGTGAGAGCTCCGGCAGTTTAATGGAGGATGATATTTTCGAGACAGGAACAGGCATCATCGGAGGTGTAGATTATTCGGCCATGTTGGGTAATTTTCCTGATTTTACAGATCGTCTTTGGACTGGTAGTGACTTCACTGATGAGCAGCAGCTGCCTGAACAATATCGTATTGCTGCTGGGCTTGACGAGGCGTACCCTCAAGTCATGGAGATTCCACAAATTTCAAGCTCTTCTGTGCACTACGAATTGTTTGGTAGTAATCTTGATCCCCATAGTAGATCAAAGCTAAATAGTGCATTCAGGAATTACAGGAAAGAGTCCACAAAGGAAGCCCAATTGTGTTTGACAGCTGCAGTGAAACAGAAATCATTAAAGAGATGCTTCGATTTTCTACGGAGGACGTATAAAAATAGCCGAGACAGTTCAAGTTGGGAAGCAAGTGATGGCTTGGTAGAGGAATCATATGCGTTTACGCATAAGATGGCTGAGCGCAACAGGAGAACCAAACTCAGTCAGCAATTTTTTACTTTACGTTCCCTTGTTCCTCACAATTCCAAGGTGAGATTTATGGTTCATTTTTACATTTTTTTCATAATTTTCCTTTTCGTATTACTGCTTCTCAATAGGTTCCATTATGTGGGGTTATAGCTGGCTTCATTTGCAATTTGATGATAATATGGGGTTTCAAATGTGTGCTTGCAGAAAGTCGATAAAATTTCAACACTGTCAAATGCGATATCGGAGCTGAATCGGCAAAAGCTTCGAATTCAGGAACTTGAGCAACTGAATCAAAGCCTAACCAATGCACTTACCCAGAACTCTATAAGCGAAGCTTCTAGTAGTTTATCATACAGCTGCGCAGCAGATTCAAGAAGAGATGCATTGATGCATTATATTTGTGAAGAAGCTGATGTTCTGGTTGAGAAAACCAGCATTCCAGATGAAGTGATCATCGAAGTAACCCTGAAAAAAACAGCATCCAATTGTACTCACATTGAAGCCATTGTTGCAATGGATAAGTGCCTGAGAGAAATGGAATTGCAGGTAGTGAGAATCCAGTGGAGGGAGTTGGGCTCGGCAAACCAACTAATTGAGGGGACAATCCGCAGGAAAACAAAGGTACCGCCTTGTACACAAACTTATTTTGTTCTTATAAATAGTAGAACTTAGATTTGATGCTGAAATTGAAAAACTATGTTTGTAATGCATGATGAAGGGGGAACGATGGGAGACGAGACAGATTAAGGCGGCGGTGAAACATGCTCTCACCGGGAGTTAGGATTCCTTAAAAAAGAATGTATAAACTGTGTTAATGATAAAGGCAGTAAAAGTCAGTTTTTGCGAAAAGGGGCACTCGAAATCGCGTGTCCGGAAGTAGTTTTGTACTAACTTACAAAGATAGTTCAATAAAGACCTCTTTTTTTATTAAGAATACTCTTTTACTTCGCAATTTTCAAACAACCACAATCTTGTATGATCAATACTTTGTAGCCGATGTGTTAACGAATACTTTGTGGCCGATGTGTTAACGTGTTAATCTTCTGGGTTAACACTTGCTGTTTTTTTTTTAAGTGTGTTAAGTTTTCTCTTTTTAATTGTTTTGACAGTTGAACTATTTCATTACTGTCTAATCTTTTTTTTTCACAACAATAAGATTACACCATTCTTCTCCTGCTTATCAGTCCTGGCCTGCGAGTGGTATCCGAACACAGGAAAATCAAATTTTATAATCGTTTAGTGCTGAACCCTTCCCAGACGACAGTGCCGCGGCTGTCGTATGTAAATCTGTCGAAGCCACTCTTGTTGGTTTTGAAGGAGAAAAACAGTAACAAAATCCAATTCTAATAATTGAACATTACAAATTAGCCAAACAGTTATACAAACAAATATATAAAATGTTGCGGCAATTCATTATATTTGTTGATAAATGTCTGATACAAAATGTTCAAAGTTATGAACTCTTTTCAGAGAAAATACTGGTTCAAAATATTTGAACCTAAAAATCCCTAACAGCTACAGCCGAGTTTATACGATAAATTTTAACTGTACTCCTTCAAGGAGTTACATTTAGTATTGTAGGTTTTCAAACCATAAAAATAGTCTTCAAATGAAGAATACATCAAACATGAGAGAAAGACTGGATGCGGCCTTCAAAGATGGAAAGAACCATCAAATATATTTTCCCTAATGAACATATTGATCTGGACACACTCGGAAAGAAATCTTACAAAGAAAAAAGCTTCCAAAAGACAGCAGCGTACAGAGCCTTTCCAACAAATCACCTACATACAGAAAAACATAACCCTGTGTAGCCAAAAAAGGAGAATGTTTTTACAATAAAGAAATATAGAAAATAGCTGCATGGAGCTTTCGAGGAGAATGTTTTGACAAATGTCATAGCACACTACAGCTATCAAAATATCTTAATCAACATATTTATATCTTGTCAAAAACATTAAGAAAACTGGATAGAAAGGGGACAGCAAAAACAACTACTATCAACCATAAATGGGCGATGGAGGATGCTACGTCATGTCTTCAAAAACATGATGCGGTGTCACTTAGGCATTAGTGTCTTGAACTCTATCCAGATGCGCCTGTGCAAAGTGAGAAATTTTGTTGAAGAAAAGAGAGATGTTTTTCTACCTGCGTAAGAGAAAATGTCTCCAATAGTTGAGTCAACAGTTTGAAGGTGTGATTGTTGTAGTTGTAAGTAAATTTTTTGTTCACGGTGGGAAGCTTTTGTAGGCATTGTGTGGCAATACCTGTAAAATTCCTTGTGAATTCCATGTAATGATACCTCTCGCCACAAAGTTGTGTGACACTCACAACTTTTATTTCTACACAAAAGTCCTTTTCAATTTTCCATCCTCTCCAACAAGTGAGGATTTTTCAACAAAATTTATTTATATATTTATTTTTCTATTTCAAAGAGATTTTATTTTTTTCTTTTTATTTCTTTTAATTTTCAATCGTTTATAAATATTATGTTCATACAAGTATTAATATGAGACTAATGCAAATTTTTGTAAATACAACAATGAGACTGAAACCATCTTCTTTCGAGCAACCGCACTAGAAACCACCTATGAAAGACCAAGAATCAACTTAGAAATCCACTTATTTATAAACCACCTCCATACTAGAAGTCAACTATAGAAAACCAAGAGTCACAACTTAGAATTCCATATTAGATTTTCCTTTGAGATTTGAACTTGGGTCTCCACAATGAGAACTCAATGCTTTAACCAATTAAGTTCAACCCCTTTAACCTCTCTTTCTTTTCTCAATAAATAAAATGAAAAAAATAAAGAAAAACATTCAAATCTGAAGAATTATTTGTGATTTTTCAATTTATAATGTAGTTTATTATGTCAATAATTTGTGAAATTTTAATTGGAAAAGACACATGGATAGAATGGTATAGAAAATTTGAGAACACTTTTATTTGTTATTATTTCTGATGCAATATTTGCGATGGAGACATCAATTTGTAACACCAATTAGTGTCAAAAAAAAGTATGGTAGCTTGTTATTATTTCTAATGTAATATTTGTGATAGAGACACTCAACTTGTAGCACCAACTAGTGTAAAAAAAGGTATGGTAGTATAAAAATTCTAAAGCCCTAACTTTGATAAGGGCTTTCATTATTGGAGATGTATTTTAACACATAGAAGAATGTAAATTCTCTTGGTACACCATTAAAAAATTGTATGATTTACATGATTCTCATTCAAAATTAGATTTCATTTAATTGAAGTTGAAATTCTTCAACCTTGAATTGAAAAATGTTTTTCATGAGTTTGGCTTCTAAAATTCAAATCATAAAGTTGTAGGACTTGATGAAGAACCCCACAAGAGCCAAGGATCACATGAAACCAAAAGAACCTTCCATGCAAGAGTGAAGCAATGGAAATCATTTGATGTCAAAGAATTTATTAGATGCATACACAACAACACACATGATGTATAATGAGAGAACCCTTATGTTTATAGGTAAGGATGAGACATGGGACATAAGAATGTGTCTTAATATTATGAATTAAGACATAAAGTGAAAATACCCTAATAATTTACTAAGTAAAATTAAGTAATGAGTGCAAAAAGGACCTAAGAAAAAAACTAGCTAGGTAATATACCCCATTCACACTAACCCCCCTCTTAAGTGCAACTTTTGGAGAATAAGAACTGATGCAACTGATGCAAGGATGCAAAGATGGGTCATAGCTACAGGGTCATGTAAAGTACCCATGCACAATGAAATCTCTCAAAAATGGAGTAAAAGGGAGAAGATTATAATGGAAAAAAAAACCTCCAAAAGAGAAAAAAAAGGAAAGTGAAAGAAGGAACAAAGGGAAGGACTCAAGACGACCCCCAAGCACTACTTCTATCACCAATGTGCAATAGATTTTCCCTACATATGAGAGGATAATAGAGACTATGCTCACCTCATAATGTATAATATCATGTAGTAATGGTATATGCATGACAAAGGATGATGATAAAGATCTAAGAACATCAAACAACATTCCTCCCACTAGCAAGAAACACAACCAAGGATGTATGTAGGATGTCTTCCCATTCTAAAAAATAATATGATGGAAGAAAGGTTAGGATGTATGATGTCTCTTAACTTTTCTCAAGTGTTGCCATGTCAATGTCAACAAATACCACAAACACAATGATGTATCCTAGAAAAAGCCTTTGAGGAAAATACTTAGCTTCTAAACTCGACTAATTTTATTCTCAATAATAATAGTTACAATACAACTTCTAAGCTCAAGCCTTCACTAGAGAAAATACCAACATAATCTAGAAATATTTTGATAGAATAAAAATACCTACATATATATGGGATAATAAATGCATAAAACCACTAAATGGTAATAAAGAAACCATGAACTTAAACCACCCAAAATATGGTGTTGAAATTCTAATTCAAAATTCAAAGTTACCTAAATCCCTAGGAGAGTTCATAGAATGAAAACATCATATTCTTTACACCTATCATAATCTCACAACTTCATCATAATCCACTCTTCAACTTGGGCACTATATTTTGGCTCCATTATCTATGGTCAAATATGCTCTAGGACACATCATAACATGTGTCCTAATTTGTTTGAAAGATAAGTCAATAATGTAGCCCCTCGAGCTTCTATTTCCTTACACATATTATAGATTCTCTTACACCATGTACATTATCATATATGGTATTACACATCTCACATGAAAAGATACTCTTACACACATTTATACATGTCATACCACATACACATGGTGAAAATGGTCAAGTCATAGAGGGAAACCCTTTTCCATTAGGCCTCACAAATATAATTAGTGAATAAATAATAATCTAATTTTATAATTGTAAGGTGTATTAAATTCCTATCCCAAAATTTTCTCACTTGTCATATACCTTGGAATACCATAAGGGAAATACCAACATTGTCGACTATTTTCTAGGGACCAATAGGCCAATAGAATCACCACACCACCTAAACTTCTCCATGCCTACAAGATTCATCAATGCATCAAAAATATTCTCCAATGTATCAAATAATGATTCATCTACAAATAAATCCTCAAATGATGAAGGTAAATTGATGCATTGTTTATTTTGAAAAAATTATCTTCCAATGACTCTTGGTTAATAGAGACATGTACATCCTACCATATGACTCCTCACAAGGATTGATATGTAGCATATAGAGCATATGATGGTGGGAAATTTTTCTCTAGGGATAATAATAAACATAAGATCTAGTGGATTGGGGAGAGGTACAACTAGTTTTTAGTGATAGGAGTAATAACTCTCACCAATGTATTACATATCTCAATTTTTTTAATAAATTTTATTTTATGTTTCCAAAATGAATGTATATAGGTTCATGTAACTAAATAGTGAAGTTTGGTTGCAAGTTGACCAAATAGAACTTGGTTCTAGCTATAATAATATAGATTACACACCCTATAAATTCATTATAACATTTTTGTGTCCATTTTATCTAGTGCTCATATGTGTGGATTTTTATGATGCTTTGACCCTTTATCCTTAAACTAAGTCATCCATAACCATCCATGTTCTCTTTCCTATTTTCTTGCCATCATATAGTTTATAGTTTCTATGAATCCATTTACATTTAATGTTTATCCTCTTCCCATCTCCTAACCACACCTTTAATTTATCTTTAATTTACTTTTCTTACCATCTTATAGAAAAAAAAATTATTTTTTCACTAGCTTTATCCTATATTAAAATATCAACTTTATCCTTCCTAAAGATTTAAATATTAAATTTTTTTATCCTCCACCACAAAATGGACCCCTTCATTAATTTTTTTGGTCCTCCCCCACACCTTCATTATTTCTTAAAAAGTTGGACCTAATTTTCATTTGCAAACAATACCCATAATTTGCCACCGGCCTTAACTTTTTCTTCCTCCAATCACCAATTTGCAAATCAACATACCTACCTAATCGTCATGAATTTCAACCTACTAAATTTCCATCCTCATTTTCGCTTATCAAGATCTTTAAATAAAGTAACTTTTGGCTCATTTTAACATTAAAAAAATATAATTTTAAATTATTAACTTCACTTTTTCTATTTCTGCTCATCGGCAGTTCCTGCCCATCAGTAAAGTCCTTACCAGTCCACAGACGATGTGTAATAACTAAATCTTCCCTATGAAAATCAGGAAAATTACCCAACATGGCCGAATAATCCACACCTCTGATGATGTCTGCTCCTGTCCTGAAAATATCATCCTCCACTAAACTATAAGAGCTCTCACACATCTCTGTTGAATTCTTTTCATTGTTCATGATGAACATTGAAAATTGAACGAGACTGCGCACTCAGATCCCTGATTACAAAGCAGCTTATACAACTTCACCATTGATTTAGACTAGAGAAACTTCTGGGCATCTGTTATTTAGAAAATAACAAAAGAAACTGTTAAAAATAAGCGTTGATGCCGTCAGCAAAGATTACACGTAGCTTTCAGCTTATAGTACCCCCATATCGTTATCGCGTTTTGGCGAATTTGTCATGCGAGCTACATTCCACGAAATTCTTATTGCACCCAAACTCCACATTAGTGAATATGACCAATTTGGAGTTTTATGGAGGCAGCGTGCAAAAGATTTGACTGAGAAAGTGCAGGCTGATGATGATGGCCATGCAAATTTACACGTTTCTCTTGTTGAGGAACAAAATTAAAACGTGCCGAGACGAGCGGGGAATAAGAAACGATTTTTCTTATAGAAATGGTCATATTCTTCCCTTGCCATTCGCTCAAGATTATTAACAACTATATTTTCCGCTTTGATTTAACAGTACGTGTCTTTTCCTCGGTATGTTGCCTCGAACAGGATAATGACCATCATAATGTATTTTCAGCTTCACACAATTTCTAATTAAGAAAGTTCATTATTTGCTGCATTGACCAGAAAATATTAATCATACAAGATTTTTTAATAAAGAAAAATGTTTTATTAATAAGAAAAATAATGAGAACAAGTTTACAAATAAAAGTTTGCATATAAATCTAGATCAAAAGGAAATAGATCTCAAGAGAACATTTTTTATTATCACATTAAGATGTTTTTAAGTAGATGAAAAAATAATAAAATATAATGATTGAAAAAGAATAGTTCTATTCAAAGTTAGAAGAGTGTAGTCTTTTTTTATTTTGGAAATTGTTTACAAATATAATTCATATGAACAACTGATTTCAAACGAATACAATTATCATGCACAAAGGTACAAGATTTAAGAATAAATAACATCACAAGAACTTAGCACTCTACCATCTTAACAAAAACCTATACCACTCCTTACATATAGATACAAAAGAAGGGGGAAAATAGATATAAGCATCAAACATAGCATCCCAAAGACAACATCAAGATCATAATAATTATATATATTATAATTAATAAGAAAAGAGCACTAACAACCTTGAACTAAGCCATGATAATCACCTTTGATTAAAAAAGCCCAAACATAAACATATAGCAAGTTTTGTCAAACAAAAATGTCAAGAACCAAGTGAATCTACCAAGGGAGAACAATAAAAAAAATTCATCCAAGCCAAACACTATTTATCATTTTCTCACCTTTGTTTTTATCCAAACTATTATTAACAACCTCCAAATTCTTCTCCTAAGAATCAACCATGAAGTGAACACACTCATGAAGCTATGATTCAAAATGCAAGCCAATGAAAACAACTAAGAAGGGGAGAGAAGCCTCATCAACATCACCATTCATGGAAAAGTCACTTGAAACATGGTTACCAACATCTTTAAAGGCTCACAATAATTATCTAAAACCAAATATATTGTCTTATTATTATAGAATGCACCATGACCTTTAGTTAATCCTTTAACACATAACCAAGTATTTCAAATTTAAGAAAAAAACACAATATACCTAAAAGGCTTAATTCTAAAATTATCAAAGATAATATTTTACAAATGCAATCTATCCATTTATATTTCAATTTAAGAGCACAATTGCTATGATTGAACTAAAAAAATTACTTCCAAGACTCAATTACTATGAATAATTTTAATAAACCATTTAATTACAAGATACACTATGTTTACCAATATCTTTCAGATCTATTCCCCATAGCTTTAGGATTATCACAATGTTCCTATGAAACAACATACCACCTTTTGTTACCTTTTCCATCTAACCAAGAAAACTTCTTATGAACTTGTTTAATTGATTAACATGGAAGGAACCAATAAGTTTAACAAGAGGAAAATACTTTTATACACTTCAAGCCTCCTTTCCTAAGGGAATCTCTACAAAAAATTCTGCAAATCACTCCATCATTAATATAATTTTTTTTATATTGATTAAATGTTAACAAATAGTAGACATGAAATCTTTTAATCAAAGGTAGAGCAAGCTTTACTACACCATATTTTTTTATATTGATAATCATTTACAATATTTGTTTGTTCATTCGAGCATCATCATGAGATCAACACAAACTCATTGTGAGCACAACCATGAAACTAATACTAGATCCTTCCAAGCAACCACATTAGAAATAACCAATGGAAGACCAAGAGTCACACCCTAGAATCCCACTTATTTAGAAATAACTTCCACATTTGAAGCCAACTATGAAAGACCAAGAGTCACCACTTAAAAATCCATCTTAGATGTCCCTTTTGAAATTTAAACTTGGATCTCAACACTGAAAATTTGATGCTTTAACCAATTAATCTCAACCCATTGAACTTTACTACACCATATTCCTCCATCAATCTACTCCAAATAATCTACTCCAAATAATATACCTGCAAATGACTAAGCTAGAAAAGCAGAACCTTCCATGAGTGTATTATATTATAAGCACCTAACAATGGAAAGTGAGAGACAATTGGACAAGCAAGAAAGAAACCTTCCTCAACTTCAAACCTAACATGAATATAAATTTTATTTTATCTGGACTTCAACAACTGCTGGAATAAAGACCTTGAGAGTAGCCCTGCAAAAGTTGATAATAAACACCATGAAAATGTGTGCATCACTAGACATGCCACTGCCTTTACGAATGAAATGGTATCTTGTAACCATTGTTTTAGAGGCATATAACCTACTCCAAGAAATAGCAAATATTAAAAACGAGGTATATAAAAATATGAAAAAACAAGCGTTCATCCAGTCAGCAATGATAACACTAATGATTGGCTTGCCGCTATTCTCGTTATCTCATTTGGGACAATTTCTCATGCATGCTACCTGCCTTGGAATTCTGATTTGGAGATTTTGATTTTCTGACGTATTTGGAGTTTTATGAAGGCAGCGTTCAAAAGATTTGACTGCGCCCTGCAAAAAAGAAGCTGGAGGCTGATGGTGATGCGAATTTCCTTGTTTCTTCTATAGACGAGCAAGATTAAATAAGTACGTGTCTTTTTCTTCTATATCTTTTGCTTTGATTTAACAGTATGTGTCTTTTTGTGAGTACGTTTCCTCGCACTGGCTAACGTGTTGACTACCGCTGGATTCTTAAACCTGTCCACTACCGTGTTGTATATCTTTAGGTCAAAAAACTTTAGTAGTAAGATGACATAACCCAAAATAGTAAGAGTTTTATGAAGGCAGCATTCAAAAGATTTGACTGCAGCCAAAAGGAAGCTGCGGGCTGAAGGCAATGCAAATTTACCTGTTTCTTCTGTAGACGAGCAAAATTAAAACGTGCTGAGGCGAGTGGGGAGTATGTCAATGGTTTTTCTTGTAGAAATGGTCATATTCTTCACTTGCCATTCTCTCCAAGAGTATCAACGGCTCTCTTTCGCTTTGATTTAACATTATGTGTATTTTGTGGGTACGTTGCCTCGCACTGAATAACGACCAAACAAGTCATAAAAAGAATCGTAATAAGCTACCGAACGCATTGACTGTTGCAGGAATAGACTACTGGACGAGGGCATTTAGTAGAATGATAAATATGCAGGATTTCGACGGTGCCGTGTGATTTTCTACACGTGGGGAAGCCGACGACTCTTATATGTTTGTGCAGTTGCTGGGTATTTGTTATTTGATTATGCAGTTTGGTTTTGATTTGGTTTTATTGCATTTGTGTTTGTTTGTTTTGCTTAGATTTCATTTTTTCACCAATTTAATTCTTTTTCTTTTTTGGGGCATTGTGTGGCGCTGGTTCTCGTATGGTCTTTGGGCTTGGGGGCTCATTTATGGCAAGATTTAAAGGGGCCAAGGTGTTCCTTGTCTTTTTTATTGAAGGATATTGTTCACATCAACAAGGCTACAACTTTTGGTCAAGAAAATGCCGTTAATTTTTTTTATGCAGGTTATGTATGGAGTTAGATCTGACCAAAGGGATGATCATTGTTCTTAATTATGCCGATAGGCATTCCACTCCTATGGCATTCTGTACTTGTACATCAAAATGTACTTGACGGTATGAATAATTTAATTATTCTCATTGCCTTTCAATGATTACGGTGCTTATACGTCTCCTAAGTTTAGGGAAACCTAATATAACTTCCAATCGGTTAGTAATCGATCTCCGGGCTTCTTGGTCATAATATCAAGAGATCCGGAGGAGCCGTGCCTGGCAAACTTTATATGCAACTTTTATATAAGACAGTTAATCATTTGATTTTAAAATAAGTTTATTCACATCGATTTCTAGCAGCTGGCGGCGGCCACTAAATAGCTTTTATGTACAGATTGGAGAAATATTTGGCGAAGAACTTAAAATTGAATCGCCCTAGATTTTTAAATGAGTTTATTCACATATTTCATAAACAACAATGCCTCTCATACAACTGCTGCACCTCAAGATTTGTATATATATGTATATACAGTGTATATTTGTGTAGTTTTCTTGACCTTTTAAGCTATTTCCTTTTACTGTAAATGGCTTTGATCGAGGTTTATATGTTGTCAAAACAACAAAAAAGTTTATTTTGCTGTAGATTTCCTTGTCCTTCTATATATATATATATATATATTTTGTTTTTTTTCTTCTTATTCTCAGCATCTAAATCTATCGTTCTTACTGTAGACATTGCTTACCTTTGCAAAGCTACTGGGAAATTTTTAGTATTCCGGACGGGTTGAGACTCTGTGGGTGGATGGACATGGACAAACACACAGAAATTATACCGCACGGGAGAAAACATTAAAACAGAACAAAGTTTGATTAATATCTTGAATAATACAGAGCTGTCGATGCTCATGCCTGCCTTCATACATCCATCTTGCCACCGATGCTCAGACCCAATGCATAATGTCTCTTTTAAAGAGGAGTTTAGCACCATCCAGAACATATTCAAAACATGTGAAAAATCCTTTGGATCAATGGAGAAACATCTAGATGGTCGGTGGGAAGGTTCTACATTAAATGGTCAATTTGATTTAGTTGGGCGAAATTAATACTCTTCAACACTCCCCCTTAATTTCGACCACAAACTAATTGCACATGTCATAATTTAGTAGAGATGGGTCCCGGCTTAAAGCCTTGTTAGGTACCCATTTACAATCACTAATTATGTCAATAAAACATTATTCTTTGCAAATTCTTTTCCTTTGTCTCTAACGAAGTCTTCGGACTTCCTCAAATTCTAATGTCATTCTCGAATGCTACAACATTCTCCAATTCCTTTGTTGTTCATTTGCCATTGACTGCGGTCATTCTTTCTCTTCTTTTTTTCTTGTGTTTGCAACCAAGTCTTTAGACTTCTTGAATTCTTTCTTTGCCATCTTGATGATTTTCATGCCTATCAATGCCTTTGTCTTTGCCCAACTGCTACGACAATCTTTGAAACCTTTGTTTTTCAAAACTTCAATCTTGAACTTACTGTAAACTTGTCATCTATAGATGTCTTTCCAAAAATATTTGTTGTGCCTTTAAACTTCAATTTTTTTATCATGCCCGTAATCTTTTGCCAATTTGATCTAAAAGTCCATCCACAATCCATTTGTATGCTTCCTGTATTTTTGTTCTCTCTTTGCCAACACATTTTCTCTGAATGATTTCTTAAACCACAAATTTTGCATGGATGTAGATCCCAACATGTATCTTTTATATGCCCTTTTCTATTACAATGTGAACACTGAATACAATACACTTCTCGAACAAATTTTGTTGAACCTGAAACATTTCCTTTACCTCTCACATATCCAAGGCCTTCATATTTTGACCTCATAACTGGTTCAATCGGCTCTTTCATTCCATGCTCATGCTTACCTAATCCTCGGCCTTTATATCCCATTCTCTTCATGATTTGCAAACCAATATTATTCTTATTATATGATTTGTAGAATCAGTCACATTATCGACTTCATCTTTACATTCTTCATCATGAACAACTTGAGCAACATTACATAAACCACTTGATTCATCAATTGAACCAATCAAAACATCACATGTCAATTTCTTTTCCTTCAAACATTCATTCTCTTCATTCAATCTTGATATTTCATTTGTGTATAAACTATTTTCTTCTTCTAATTTGTTTATTTTCTCTTCCAAATCATTATTCTTTTGTTTAACTTCATCAAACATCTTTAACTTCTCATCAATCAACTGCCCTCTTTGTTCTAGTTCTTTATTTCTTTTATTAATCTCATCAAACAATTTCAACTTTTCTTCAAGCTCTTTATTCTTTTCTTTAAGTTTGCATGATTCCTTCATTTGCCAATTATGTACTTCTTCCACAAACTTTAACCTATCCTCTAGCTCTTCAATTGCCTCTGTATAATCACTAATTTCATTTTAAAGTTTACATTTTTCTGCTCCCATTTCTTTTCTTAATTTTGCCAATTCTTTTTCTAAAAAATCATTTTCACATTTTAAACTTGTATTTTCTTTCTTCACCTTTATTAATTCTTCTTCCAAATTATTTGTTTTCTCTTTCTTTACTCTATCAGCTTTTCCCATTAGAACAAACAATTTCAACTTACCTTATATACTTGATTAACCTTCTTGATTCCACAATCTTTCAATACTTGACTCCTCCACCTTCAAATTGCCTTATTGCTATGCAACCTTTCTTCAAGCTTTACAAATCAGAACTCCCAACAACCTCTTACAATTTCTTAGAGATACATAATACTTCTTGAACATGACATTATCTGACTTCTGATAACAACAATTTTTAAATTCTGGGACTCTTTCTACATAACATTCTTCATTTTAACTTCACATTTTACTGTCTAAAGATACAATAACTTTTATCAACCAGCCATAAATACCTTTTCAATATTTATGATCTTTATGCCTACGGACTCCTTCTTAAACTGTGGCGGCTACAAACAAAACTTGCTCCTTCTTGCTTGACTGGGTCTGCTCCTCCTTCGGATAGCCTGGCAGCTTCTTTGACTTTGATGTAGAATCATGCTCTTTAATTTGCAAATGGTTCTCCTTTCACTCAGCAACAATCTCCACCATGTCACCTCAAATGAGATCCACCAGCGCACCTCATTTTCTGCCAGTGACGACTACAGCACACATCGTCTTTAGCCAAGGCCAAACACTAACAAAGAATCTTTCTTAGTAGCGCCACTTCAATAAATCTCGATTCTCATGATCTTCATTTTCCTGACCTCCACACTTCTTTCTATGTGGGTAGCGATGTACCTCTTCATTCAACTTATGTATATCTCTGAGGTTTCTATCCACTGTAGTAGCAACACCCTTCTGATTCTTCCTCAGCACCGATCCTTGAATCAGTAAAACGAAAACAAATGCTAAATGCAACCCTTCATAGATCTCACCATTTTAGCACCGCATGAGGATCCTTGTGATACTACGTTTGAATGGTCAAAATGATTCCAATCATCGGCTCCGATACCACTTGTAGGTGATGGAGATGACAAACGCACAGAAATTATACAACACAAGAGAAAACATTAAAACAGAAGAATAGTTTGATTAATATCTTGAATAACAGAGCTCATTTCAATGCCTTGCCCCATACATCCATCTTGCCACCAATGCTCAGACCCATTGCATAATGCCTCTTTTAAAGAGGAGTTTAGAACTATCTAGAACTATCTAGCACATATTCAAACCATGTGGAAAATCCTTTAGGTCAATGGAGAAACATCTAGATGGTCGATGGAAAGGTTCTACATTAAATGGTCAATTTGACTTAGTTGGGTGAAATTAATACTCTTCAACAACTCCACCACAAGATGTAAATCTATTTATTTTCCACTCAGGATGGATTAAATGTTACTGGAGAATTGTAAAAATATTTATCGCATTAAATTTCAGTTGTGATTCATCTGTATATGTCATGCAATTTAGGTGATCAGGAATCATTATTGTTCTTATTGTAGACATTTCCTACCTTTGCAAAGCTACTCGACAATTTTTCTATGTAATAAAAACCTGACGGCGTTTTAATGGTTCCTTTATTATTCCTGACGAGTCGACAATTTTGTAGGAAACTTTTGCCAACTCAATCTGAAACTCGGCATGGAAATTTTTTAATAATGTTTCTCGTTTTGCTAGTTCTTCACAGCCTTGGAAAGTTCTTCTATATACATTCATATAAATTACCATCCAGCATTGGGATAATTTATTTACGCTGTAATGTATCCCGGATCTGCAAACTGGCGTTTCTTTTTGAATTTTATCTTTTTATTATTAATGGCTGGTGTTTCGAATAGCAAAAGTGTTTTCCTGATTTGAAATGCAAAAGTATTTTCCTGTTTTAAGTTGTGTGGTATTTAAGCATAATAGTTTCTGTCTGTGAGTTGAGGAAGAACAACATTCTCTGCAATTGATTTTTTTGGTTATTCAACAGACTAAGGAGGAATGTGAGTATTTAATCAGTCTTGCAAAGCCACACATGGTGAAGTCAAATGTGGTGGATAGTGCAACTGGAAAAAGCAAAGACAACAGGTTTGCAAATGTTCCTTTCATTGTTGGTATTGTGCATAAGATTTTTATGATAGATATTTGTTAATGCTGTTTCTTAGGCTTATATTTTCTCCATATGATAAATTGCAGAGTTCGTACAAGCTCAGGAACATTTTAAGACGAGGACAAGATAAAATTATATAAGAGGCATTGAGAAAAGAATTGCTGATTTTACCTTCATACCAATAGGCATGTAGCCATAGTTTTGTACATCCTTAATGCTATTTTGACTCAGTGTTATAGCTATAATTTTGGTTTCTTACATTTGCACTGCTATTCAGCCACCTTCCTTTAGGGTTGAAGAAGCCAATGATTCATTCTCTTTTTATTTTCTTTGCTAACACGCATGTGTTGAAAGCCCCATGTAAGATGTCTCCTGTGGATCTGAACATGGGTCTTGACTTATTTAAGAAAACTAAGCAACTATAAGATCAATTTGAAAACATAAGTCTTAAATCTACAGTCTAATTTATTAGCATGTATTGTAAAACTAAAATTTATTATCTAAATCTTGACCTTGCTTCTAAGATTAGAATTGCATGTTTTATCATAGCCGTAAAAATAAAGGGAATTATTTTGATGTATCCCCTCCAAAAATTATAAATATCTATCAGCGTAATATAGATATATTATGCAATAAAATAACTAAACTAGTTTAATGGAAGTCTGAAAAAAAAGTGTGGATCATCTCGTTTTGGTTCTAGAAGTTATAGTCAATGATGTTTTTCTTTTTGTTGTTGTATGATTTAATTTGTAAATCTATGGGTTTTGATATTGCATTGTCTTTCCACATCATACATGACAATCAAGAGAGATATGAAAGTTATTTTTGTAGAAAATGGTTTTTTCTCTATGATATTTTAAAAAAGACTAATAAAAAGTTGGATTTTGAGGGAGCACCTTTCATAATCAAGTTAAATTGATCATTAAAGTTTGGTATGTGGGATTTGATCTGGTTGAGAAGCTCACATCTAAGATTTCAATATTTTGGATTTGTCTTCTTCATCTCTTGATGGACTTTTGGAGACTAGATATTTTACATTCTATTATGATCATCCTTGGGAAACCCTTTGGTTCTTCTCACCACATACTAGAGAGAAAGGTGATTACATATGGTTGTATCTATGTGATAATCCTTTGCCTAATTCTATAGAGATTAGACTAGTAAGTATGCATTGGATTCAATAATTGAATTATCAAGATCTTTAGAAACTTTTAGATGATGTATATGTCATTCTTATGAGAATCTTTTGAAAATTACCCAAAGAAAATCATAGATGCTTTTCATTCTTTGGTAGAGGTCCATACAACTAAAGTGAAAGCCTAAGCTCATATCGAAGGTCCTAACTAAAATGGGTTTGTTCTAGTGAAGTTTCATACAAAAGGAAGGAATGAGATGCATTTGAAAATTGATTAACCAAAAGGGCATTCTACTAACAAATTTGATATTTTAGAGAATTTTAATGATCTTGGTTATACTCTAGTTGAGAACACTTTAGCTAATCGGGATTTGGTGGTGCTTAATTTTTTTTCCACTCCCACCACTACAAGCTCAAAATTCATCAAAGATGTGAGTGTTCTCGAAGGAAGAGAACCTTCTTTGTCCAAGTTATGTTGATTGACTAGGTGGAAGTCAAAGGATTGGTTTAAATGTTGTAGTGAACATGTTTTCACAAACTTTCTCCATTTGAAGATTTTACAAACTGTGTGATGTTAGAAGAACTTCAAGATATTAGTGCTAAGGAAAATATTAAGAAGAAAATTCCTACTTTGTTGGAACTCCAACTAAAAATTATTAAAAATACTAGGATAGATAAAGTCTCCAAAGAGGGAAGAAAAAGTGACCAAGAGAAAGTGAGTATGATAGGGGAAACAGTAGTAGAATTCAAGGTCATTTGTACTTTAGATTCTCATTTCTTGATTTCTCAAAAATAATAGTTCTTTCATGGAATCCTAGGGGTTTGGGTAGCACATCTCATCAAAGGTTGTTGGTGACCTTATTCAAATTCAAAAGCCTGATAATATTTTCTTCTAGAAAATGAAATTTAATATTGAGAAAATTTTAGCTACTTCTTTAGTGCTCTAGATAAGTAGCTAGTGTTAGTGTGTTGGAGCTCAAGGTTCTATAAGAATATTAGCTTTCCTATGGGACCTCTTTCATCTTACACCTTCTTAGTTAGTGAGTAAGCATTCTATATATTTTGTGGGTACCCATTTTAATTCAGATAGTCCTATTTTCTTATCCAATATTTATGCTTCTATACAATTTCAAGGAAAGATCTTATTCTGGTTGCATCTTTGATTTGTTTTTTCTTTGTTTTATTATTTCCCTTTGATTGTAGTTGGGAATATTAATGCTAGTTTTACTCTTGGTGAGAAACTTGGGGGCTTGATTCAATTAGATCCTTCTTTCAACCTTTTTTTGAGATAATGGGTATTTTCTTAATCTTATGAATGTTAAATCAAGTGGAAAGATTTTGATGCAATGTCTTAGCTAAACATAGATAATATTTAAGATTCATTATCAAGATAGAGCAAACAATGTGAGGGAAATCCATTGTAATTTGAAACCCAAAAATATACACTAAAAAAGAAATCCAATGAACAATCTTATAAATCAAAGAGGTCCCCCATTACATAGACTGGTCTCCTTGTTTCTCTATAATTACTATATATCCCCACTAGAATCCTAAGCATATGCAAATTATAAAGTAGATTTTTTGTGTGACAACACCACTACTAGACCCCTAATCTCACATTCTCTCAAAAAATATTATGTACAATAGAAGTTGCACCCCAAAATTCTAAGTTACGAACAATCCCAACAAGATAGAGAAACAATAAATTAGCCCTTGGTTTAGAGGAATTAGTTTATATCATTATCCCCTTCTTTTATAATTTTGAATTTCTTAGTTTAAAACTATTTTATTGTGAAAACAAGCTTCAAGAAAATTTAAAAAACTAAGAAATTTAAGAACTCGGCTATTACATTATTGTGGTAATGTAGGATTTCTTATACTCCAAGATTTTATTGCATCAAACATCTAAGTAAGAGATTGAGTTAGATGGTAGAACCATCCTTTTTTCTTGAAGAACCAAGTGATGGTGTTCCCTTCCATCAAATTAGATACCTTTGCAACTCACCACAATTTTCCTTCTTTCACTTGTAGCCTTTTGTTGGAATAGATATCCTCCTCCTCTACCAATTGGTTCTCTTTCTCTTTTTTCATCTCCTTGAAGGGTTGGTGGTCCTCCACTAAAATATTCCATGGATCTTTGCATGACTAGTACCACATTTTGTTGTGCCTTCACATAAACCATTAGAAAAATTCCCATATGAGTTTCCTCATTCTCCATATTATAGAATTTAGACATTCTTTCCAATTCATCTTTTGTAAGGAGGTCGTTATTTCCTAGATCTACACATTTTAATTCACAATACAACTTGTTTTTTGCATTTTCATCCTTTCCTACACAACAAATGTGTGTGCTTCTACTTCTTCCTTGAGTCACTTTTGTTCCTTCTTCAAGAAAGTGATGATATTCTACTCTATTTTAATCAATAAGGGGATTCTCTAAACATTACTCTAGTTTATTCTTGTTGGTTGTGGTCTCTAAATCCAATAGGAATTCATCACAAATGGGGATCTCAAAGATATCCATCTTTGTCGTATCTTCTTCAATATTTTGGACTACTTCCACTACTACAACATCTTGGGCCATAGGTTGCATTTCATTTCTTTATAGTTTTCCAACTCTTCTCCTCTTGCATTGTAAACTTCAATAATCTCCCCTTCTTCAGGGCAACACAACTCATTAGCTTCATTCTACTCATCCTCTTTATCTTAATCCCATTAAACAATCTCTCTCTAAAACTCTTGAAAGATCATAATTAAGGTTCTTCTATCCACCAATATTTTTTCCAACTCTTTGAGGGAGTTAACATTTCCCTATTCTAAAAGTTATATCACTTGGTTAATCTTTGACTCTATAGATTTTCTCTTTTGATATACCTCTTGTTCACCAAGTAGTTATTTATCCTCACCATTCTTTTTCACCTTTCTCACAAATTTATAATTCCTTTTCCAAAAAATTGATTTTTCTTTACCTTCTTATTATTGCATGCATCATATTCCTTCAACATCTACCATAACTCCTCCAACTCATACTCTATTTTTTATAACTTCTTTTTATAGTCTTATATTTTCTTTTATCTTTATATTTTTCCTATTCTTTCTTCCAACTTGGTCATCCTCTTTTAAGTGTCATGTGTAAACATGTTTTGAAAGATGTTAGAGATAATATTCACATTTAGGTCCATTTTATGTGGGATGTTATTCAATTGAATGTATCTAAGAACTTCATTATATTCCTCTTTTGTCTCGATCAAATTGAATGGAAACTTAAATTCTATAAATGTTATACAAGATACTAAATGCTAAGTAACACATACCCCAATAAGACTATGATTTTGGTTATTACAAATAATTTAATCTTTTAAGTTTTATAAAATATAATGTAAACCTCATAATAATAATAATAATGTTTCCCCAATGACAAATGACTATATTACAAGTACAAGGTGGATTATACTTTGCTTTGAGAAAGAATTGAGAGTTCTTACACTGATAGGTAGGAGGTATTTTCCACAACGTGTCAAATTGTGATATTGCTATCACAATTCAACCGTGTAGTTTTACAATTCAAACTCATTGACCCATGTTTCATGAGTAGTGGTTCACAAGAACCCATCTCTCATGATAGTGAATGGTCCACTTAGCACTCATTGCATCTAGGTGATGCTCACAAAGGTGAAGCACTAGGCCTTCTCAAGAGGTCACCCATCTCAATACTACTTCAGCACAAATGCACTTAACCACAGAATTTTCCCCGAAGTAAAACTACCCGATTGAATCCTATTTTCCCCGAAGTAAAACTACCCAATTGAATCCTAATAGCAATATCACAGTTCTTACACTACTTAAGCAAAATAAAACACATGGTTTCTCTACGATAAAGGCATAACTATCGATCGTACAAGATTGTGGTGGTTTGAAAATTACGAAGTAAAAGAGAACGCGTAATAAAGACAGATTGTACATGGACGTGCATGCGATTTCGAGAGCCCCATTTCGCCAAAACTCGGACTTTTGCTGCTTCATCGTAAACACCATTTATGTCTTCTTTAAGAACTCCCGGTAAGAGCATGTTTCACCGCCCTCTTAATCTGTCTCGTCTCCCATCGTTCTCCCTTCATCATGCATTACAAACAAAGTTTGTCAATTTCAGCATCCAATCTAAGTTCTGCTATTTATACCCAAAAAATAAGTGTGTACAAGGCAGTACCTTTGTTTTCCTGCGGATTGTCCCCTCAATTAGTTGGTTTGCTGAGCCTAACTCCCTCCACTGGATTCTCACTACCTTCAATTCCATTTCTCTCAGGCATTTATCTACTGTAACAATGGCGTCCATGTGAGTACAATTAGATGCTATGTTTGTCAAGGTTACTTCGATCATCGCTTCATCTGGAATGCTGGTTTTCTCAACAAGTACATCAGCTTCTTCACAAATACAATGCATCAACGCATATCTTCTTGATTCTGCTGCGCACCCATATGATAAGCTACTGCAACCTTCGCTTGCAGAGTGCTGTGTAAGTGCAATGGTTAGACTTTGATTCAGTTTCTCAAGCTCCAAAATGCGACGCTTTTTCCGATTCAGCTCCGATATCGCATTAAACAGTGTTGAAATTTTATCAACTTTCTGCAAGCGCGCATTTGAAACACCATATTATCATCAAAATGCAAACAAATCCAACCATAACCCATGAAACGGAAGCTGTTGAGAAGCAGTAATGAAAAAAATATAAAAATGAACCATTAATCTCACCTTGGGATTGTGAGGAACAAGGGAACGTAAAGCCAGAAATTGCTGACTGAGTTTGGTTCTCCTGTTGCGTTCATCAATCTTATGCGTAAGCGCATATGATTCCTCTACCAAGACATCATTTGCTTCCCAACTTGAACTGTCTCTGATATTTTTATACGTCCTCCGTAGAAAATCGAAGCATCTCTTTAATGATTTCTGTTTCAATGCAGGTGCCAAATACAATTGGACTTCCTTCGTGGACTCTTTCCTGTAAGTCCTGAATGCACTGTTTAGTTTTGATCTACTATAGGGGTCAAGATTATTACCAAACAATTCAGAATGCAGAGAGGAGCTTGAAATTTGTGGAATCACCATGACTTGAGGGTACGCCTCGTCAAGTAGAGCAGCAATATGATACTGTTCAGGGAGCTGCTGCCCATCAATGAAGTCCCTACCAGTCCAAAGACTATCTGTGAGAACTAAATCTGCCCTATGAAAATCTGGAAAATTACCCAACATGGCCGAATAATCCACACCTCCGATGATGTCTGCTCCTGTCCCGAAAATATCATCCTCCATTAAACGGCCGGAGCTCTCACACATATGTGCGGAATTATTTTCCATGTTCATGATGACAATTGAAAATTGAACGAGACTGCCTGCTCCTTCGCCCGATTATGAAGCAACTTATATAACTTCATCATTGATTTAGAGGAGAGAAGCTTCTGGGCATCTTCTATTTAGAAAAGTTCAAAGGAAACGAGGTAGATGAAAATATTAATAAACAAGCGTTCGTGCGGTCAACAAAAGGTTGCACGTACGTTTGAGCTTGTAGTGCTGCAATTATCGTTATCTCAGTCGCGCTACGTTCCACGAAATTTGAATTCAGCATTTAGTATTGACTTATGGAGTCTTACGGAGGCAGCGTACGAAAGATTTGACTGAGTAATTGCAGGCTGACAATGATAGCGATGCAAATTTACACGTGTTTTTTTGTTAGTGAACAAAATTAAAACGTGCCGAGAAAATCAGCCCGAGTAAGGCGAACGATTTTTCTTGTAGAAATGGTCATATTCTTCCCTTGCCACTCGCTCCAAACATCAGTATTAACGACTATATTTTCCGCTTTGATTTAAAAGTCCGTGTTTATTTTTCTTGATACGTTGCTTTGATTTAACAATCCGTGTATTGTTTTTTCTTGATACGTTGCTTTGATTTAACAATCCGTGTATTGTTTTTTCTTGATACGTTGCCTCGCACAAAATAACGACCAAGCAAGTCTCTCTTCCATAAAGTACCGTGATGGCTGAAGTTGGACTTTACAGTTTGAAAAAAAAGGTAGCGACTATTAGTCGAACTCCAAACCACTTACTTGTTAACCAACAATATCACTAATTACTCTAGCATATATATAAATTGTGTTAATCTTTTCAAATTAGAAATAGTTTATAAAATATGGATCATATGAGAAACTAATCACAATTTTATAATAATCATATCTAATGATATAAAATAAGGACAAATAATAACACCATAAGAACATACCACTCTACCAACTCAACCAACAACTTGTATGACCCTTCAAATAGATGCAAAAAGAGGGGGGAATGACTTAAACATAAACTATAACATCACAAACACAACACCAAGATCATAGGAATAGTATAGCTTATAAGAAACAATAAAAGAGCTCTAATAACCTTGAACTAAGTCATGTTAATAACCTTCTAAGCAACAAGCCAAAAAAACATATATAGCATTTTTTTTCAAATAATCTATAAAGAACTAACTAAAACTACAAATGGAGAAACATAAAATAAAAAACCAATCCAAAAACTATTTCCCATTTTCTCACCCCTCTTTTTCATCCAAATAATAATAACATCCTCCACACTGTTCTCCACATAATTAAACCTAAATTCAAAACACTCATGAAGCTAGGATTCAATATAAATACTAATAGGGACTAAGAAGAGGGGATAAGCTTCATCAAGATTTATATTAGAGGAAAATCCACCTAAAAATTGCTCACCAACATGCTCAAATATCCCCACGTCCACATAATCCCCTTCAACATTAACCAAAATAGGATCAATAGAATAA
>VDFB02305522.1:0-18127 GCA_007258455.2 Sequoia sempervirens | reverse complement strand
CTACCTTTGCAAAGCTACTCGACAATTTTTCTATGTAATAAAAACCTGACGGCGTTTTAATGGTTCCTTTATTATTCCTGACGAGTCGACAATTTTGTAGGAAACTTTTGCCAACTCAATCTGAAACTCGGCATGGAAATTTTTTAATAATGTTTCTCGTTTTGCTAGTTCTTCACAGCCTTGGAAAGTTCTTCTATATACATTCATATAAATTACCATCCAGCATTGGGATAATTTATTTACATTGTAATGTATCCCGGATCTGCAAACTGGCGTTTCTTTTTGAATTCTATCTTTTTATTATTAATGGCTGGTGTTTCAAATAGCAAAAGTGTTTTCCTTATTTGAAATGCAAAAGTATTTTCTTGTTTTAAGTTGTGGTATTTAAGCATAATAGTTTCTGTCTGTGAGTTGAGGAAGAACAACATTCTCTGCAATTGATTTTTTTGGTTATTCAACAGACTAAGGAGGAATGTGAGTATTTAATCAGTCTTGCAAAGCCACACATGGTGAAGTCAAATGTGGTGGATAGTGCAACTGGAAAAAGCAAAGACAACAGGTTTGCAAATGTTCCTTTCATTGTTGGTATTGTGCATAAGATTTTTATGATAGATATTTGTTAATGCTGTTTCTTAGGCTTATATTTTCTCCATATGATAAATTGCAGAGTTCGTACAAGCTCAGGAACATTTTAAGACGAGGACAAGATAAAATTATATAAGAGGCATTGAGAAAAGAATTGCTGATTTTACCTTCATACCAATAGGCATGTAGCCATAGTTTTGTACATCCTTAATGCTATTTTGACTCAGTGTTATAGCTATAATTTTGGTTTCTTACATTTGCACTGCTATTCAGCCACCTTCCTTTAGGGTTGAAGAAGCCAATGATTCATTGTCTTTTTATTTTCTTTGCTAACACGCATGTGTTGAAAGCCCCATGTAAGATGTCTCATGTGGATCTGAACATGGGTCTTGACTTATTTAAGAAAACTAAGCAACTATAAGATCAATTTTGAAAACATAAGTCTTAAATCTACAGTCCAATTTATTAGCATGTATTGTAAAACTAAAATTTATCATCTAAATCTTGACCTTGCTTCTAAGATTAGAATTGCATGTTTTATCATAGCCGTAAAAATAAAGGGAATTATTTTGATGTATCCCCTCCAAAAATTATAAATATCTATCGGCGTAATATAGATATATTATGCAATAAAATAACTAAACTAGTTTAATGGAAGTCTGAAAAAAAAGTGTGGATCATCTCGTTTTGGTTCTAGAAGTTATAGTCAATGATGTTTTTCTTTTTGTTGTTGTATGCTTTAATTTGTAAATCTATGGGTTTTGATATTGCATTGTCTTTCCACATCATACATGACAATCGAGAGAGATATGAAAGTTATTTTTGTAGAAAATGGTTTTTTCTCTATGATATTTTAAAAAAGACTAATAAAAAGTTGGATTTTGAGGGAGCACCTTTCATAATCAAGTTAAATTGATCATTAAAGTTTGGTATGTGGGATTTGATCTAGTTGAGAAGCTCACATCTAAGATTTTAATATTTTGGATTTGTCTTCTTCATCTCTTGATGGACTTTTGGAGACTAGATATTTTACATTCTATTATGATCATCCTTGGGAAACCCTTTGGTTCTTCTCACCACATACTAGAGAGAAAGGTGATTACATATGGTTGTATCTATGTGATAATCCTTTGCCTAATTCTATAGAGATTAGACTAGTAAGTATGCATTGGATTCAATAATTGAATTATCAAGATCTTTAGAAACTTTTAGATGATGTATATGTCATTCTTATGAGAATCTTTTGAAAATTACCCAAAGAAAATCATAGATGCTTTTCATTCTTTGGTAGAGGTCCATACAACTAAAGTGAAAGCCTGAGCTCATATCGAAGGTCCTAACTAAAATGGGTTTGTTCTAGTGAAGTTTCATACAAAAGGAAGGAATGAGATGCATTTGAAAATTGATTAACCAAAAGGGCATTCTACTAACAGATTTGATATTTTAGAGAATTTTAATGATTTTGGTTATACTCTAGTTGAGAACACTTTAGCTAATCGGGATTTGGTGGTGCTTAATTTTTTTTCCACTCCCACCACTACAAGCTCAAAATTCATCAAAGATGTGAGTGTTCTCGAAGGAAGAGAACCTTCTTTGTCCAAGTTATGTTGATTGACTAGGTGGAAGTCAAAGGATTGGTTTAAATGTTGTAGTGAACATGTTTTCACAAACTTTCTCCATTTGAAGATTTTACAAACTGTGTGATGTTAGAAGAACTTCAAGATATTAGTGCTAAGGAAAATATTAAGAAGAAAATTCCTACTTTGTTGGAACTCCAACTAAAAATTATTAAAAATACTAGGATAGATAAAGTCTCCAAAGAGGGAAGAAAAAGTGACCAAGAGAAAGTGAGTATGATAGGGGAAACAGTAGTAGAATTCAAGGTCATTTGTACTTTAGATTCTCATTTCTTAATTTCTCAAAAATAATAGTTCTTTCATGGAATCCTAGGGGTTTGGGTGGCACATCTCATCAAAGGTTGTTTGTGACCTTATTCAAATTCAAAAGCTTGATAATATTTTCTTCTAGAAATTGAAATTTAATATTGAGAAAATTTTAGCTACTTCTTTAGTGCTCTAGATAAGTAGCTAGTGTTAGTGTGTTGGAGCTCAAGGTTCTATAAGAATATTAGCTTTCCTATGGGACCTCTTTCATCTTACACCTTCTTAGTTAGTGAGTAAGCATTCTATATATTTTGTGGGTACCCATTTTAATTCAGATAGTCCTATTTTCTTATCCAATATTTATACTTCTATACAATTTCAAGGAAAGATCTTATTTTGGTTGCATCTTTGATTTTTTTCTTCTTTGTTTTATTATTTCCCTTTGATCGTAGTTGGGAATATTAATGCTAGTTTTACTCTTGGTGAGAAACTTGGGGGCTTGATTCAATTAGATCCTTCTTTCAACCTTTTTTTGAGATAATGGGTCTTTTCTTAATCTTATGAATGTTAAATCAAGTGGAAATATTTTGATGCAATGTCTTAGCTAAACATAGATAATATTTAAGATTCATTATCAAGATAGAGCAAACAATGTGAGGGAAATCCATTGTAATTTGAAACCCAAAAATATACACTAAAAAAGAAATCCAATGAACAATCTTATAAATCAAAGAGGTCCCCCATTACATAGACTGGTCTCCTTGTTTCTCTATAATTACTATATATCCCCACTAGAATCCTAAGCATATGCAAATTATAAAGTAGATTTTTTGTGTGACAACACCACTACTAGACCCCTAATCTCACATTCTCTCAAAAAATATTATGTACAATAGAAGTTGCACCCCAAAAGTCTAAGTTACAAACAATCCCAACAAGATAGAGAAACAATAAATTAGCCCTTGGTTTAGAGGAATTAGTTTATATCATTATCCCCTTCTTTTATAATTTTGAATTTCTTAGTTTAAAACTATTTTATTGTGAAAACAAGCTTCAAGAAAATTTAAAAAACTAAGAAATTTAAGAACTCGACTATTACATTATTGTGGTAATGTAGGATTTCTTATACTCCAAGATTTTATTGCATCAAACATCTAAGTAAGAGATTGAGTTAGATGGTAGAACCATCCTTTTTTCTTGAAGAACCAAGTGATAGTGTTCCCTTCCATCAAATTAGATACCTTTGCAACTCACCAAAATTTTCCTTCTTTCACTTGTAGCCTCTTGTTGGAATAGATATCCTCCTCCTCTACCAATTGGTTCTCTTTCTCTTTTTTCATCTCCTTGAAGGGCTGGTGGTCCTCAACTAAAATATGCCATGGATCTTTGCATGACTAGTACCACATTTTGTTGTGCCTTCACATAAACCATTAGAAAAATTCCCATATGAGTTTCCTCATTCTCCATATTATAGAATTTAGACATTCTTTCCAGTTCATCTTTTGTAAGGAGGTCGTTATTTCCTAGATCTACACATTTTAATTCACAATACAACTTGTTTTTTGCATTTTTATCCTTTCCTACACAACAAATGTGTGTACTTCTACATCTTCCTTGAGTCACTTTTGTTCCTTCTTTAAGAAAGTGATGATATTCTACTCTATTTTAATCAATAAGGGGATTCTCTAAACATTACTCTAGTTTATTCTTGTTGGTTGTGATCTCTAAATCCAATAGGAATTCATCACAAATGGGGATCTCAAAGATATCCATCTTTGTCATATCTTCTTCAATATTTTGGACTACTTCCACTACTACAACATCTTGGGCCATAGGTTGCATTTCATTTCTTAATAGTTTTCCAACTCTTCTCCTCTTGCATTGTAAACTTCAATAATCTCCCCTTCTTTAGGGAAACACAACTCATTAGCTTCATTCTACTCATCCTCTTTATCTTAATCCCATTAAACAATCTCTCTCTAAAACTCTTGAAAGATCATAATTAAGGTTCTTCTATCCACCAATATTTTTTCCAACTCTTTGAGGGAGTTAACATTTCCCTATTCTAGAAGTTATATCACTTGGTTAATCCTTGACTCTATAGATTTTCTCTTTTGATATACCTCTTGTTCACCAAGTAGTTATTTATCCTCACCATTCTTTTTCACCTTTCTCACAAATTTATAATTCCTTTCCAAAAAATTGATTTTTCTTTACCTTCTTATTATTGCATGCATCATATTCCTTCAACATCTACCATAACTCCTCCAACTCATACTCTATTTTTAATAACTTCTTTTTATAGTCTTATATTTTCTTTTATCTTTATATTTTTCCTATTCTTTCTTCCAACTTGGTCATCCTCTTTTAAGTGTCATGTGTAAACATGTTTTGAAAGATGTTAGAGATAATATTTACATTTAGGTCCATTTTATGTGGGATGTTATTCAATTGAATGTATCTAATAACTTCATTATATTCCTCTTTTGTCTCGATCAAATTGAATGGAAACTTAAATTCTATAAATGTTATACAAGATACTAAATGCTAAGTAACACATACCCCATGAATAAGACTATGATTTTGGTTATTACAAATAATTTAATCTTTTAAGTTTTATAAAATATAATGTAAACCTCATAATAATAATAATGATGTTTCCCCAATGACAAATGACTATATTGCAAGTACAAGGTGGATTATACTTTGCTTTGAGAAAGAATTGAGAGTTCTTACGCTGATAAGTAGGAGGTATTTTCCACAACGTGTCAAATTGTGATATTGCTATCACAATTCAACCGTGTAGTTTTATGAGTCAAACTCATTGACCCATGTTTCATGAGTAGTGGTTCAGAAGAACCCATCTCTCATGATAGTGAATGGTCCACTTAGCACTCATTGCATCTAGGTGATGCTCACAAAGGTGAAGCACTAGGCCTTCTCAAGAGGTCACCCATCCCAATACTACTCCAGCACAAACGCACTTAACCACAGAATTTTCCCCGAAGTAAAACTACCCAATTGAATCCTAATAGCAATATCACAGTTCTTACACTACTTAAGCAAAATAAAACACATGGTTTCTCTACGATAAAGGCATAACTATCGATCGTACAAGATTGTGGTGGTTTGAAAATTACGAAGTAAAAGAGAACGCGTAATAAAGACAGATTGTACATGGACGTGCATGCGATTTCGAGAGCCCCATTTCGCCAAAACTCGGACTTTTGCTGCTTCATCGTAAACACCATTTATGTCTTCTTTAAGAACTCCCGGTAAGAGCATGTTTCACCGCCCTCTTAATCTGTCTCGTCTCCCATCGTTCTCCCTTCATCATGCATTACAAACAAAGTTTGTCAATTTCAGCATCCAATCTAAGTTCTGCTATATATACCCAAAAAATAAGTGTGTACAAGGCAGTACCTTTGTTTTCCTGCAGATTGTCCCCTCAATTAGTTGGTTTGCTGAGCCTAACTCCCTCCACTGGATTCTCACTACCTTCAATTCCATTTCTCTCAGGCATTTATCTACTATAACAATGGCGTCCATGTGAGTACAATTAGATGCTATGTTTGTCAAGGTTACTTCGATCATCGCTTCATCTGGAATGCTGGTTTTCTCAACAAGTACATCAGCTTCTTCACAAATACAATGTATCAACGCATATCTTCTTGATTCTGCTGCGCACCCATACGATAAGCTACTGCAACCTTCGCTTGCAGAGTGCTGTGTAAGTGCAATGGTTAGACTTTGATTCAGTTTCTCAAGCTCCAAAATGCGACGCTTTTTCCGATTCAGCTCCGATATCGCATTAAACAGTGTTGAAATTTTATCAACTTTCTGCAAGCGCGCATTTGAAACACCATATTATCATCAAAATGCAAACAAATCCAACCATAACCCATGAAACGGAAGCTGTTGAGAAGCAGTAATGAAAAAAATATAAAAATGAACCATTAATCTCACCTTGGGATTGTGAGGAACAAGGGAACGTAAAGCCAGAAATTGCTGACTGAGTTTGGTTCTCCTGTTGCGTTCATCAATCTTATGCGTAAGCGCATATGATTCCTCTACCAAGACATCATTTGCTTCCCAACTTGAACTGTCTCTGATATTTTTATACGTCCTCCGTAGAAAATCGAAGCATCTCTTTAATGATTTCTGTTTCAATGCATGTGCCAAACACAATTGGACTTCCTTCGTGGACTCTTTCCTGTAAGTCCTGAATGCACTATTTAGTTTTGATCTACTATAGGGGTCAAGATTATTACCAAACAATTCAGAATGCAGAGAGGAGCTTGAAATTTGTGGAATCTCCATGACTTGAGGGTACGCCTCGTCAAGTGGAGCAGCAATATGATACTGTTCAGGAAGCTGCTGCCCATCAATGAAGTCCCTACCAGTCCAAAGACTATCTGTAAGAACTAAATCTGCCCTATGAAAATCTGGAAAATTACCCAACATGGCCGAATAATCCACACCTCCGATGATGTCTGCTCCTGTCCCGAAAATATCATCCTCCATTAAACGGCCGGAGCTCTCACACATATGTGCGGAATTATTTTCCATGTTCATGATGACAATTGAAAATTGAACGAGACTGCACGCTCCTTCGCCCGATTATGAAGCAACTTATATAACTTCATCATTGATTTAGAGGAGAGAAGCTTCTGGCATCTGCTATTTAGAAAAGTTCAAAGCAAACGAGCTAGATGAAAATATTAATAAACAAGCATTCGTGCGTTCAACAAAAGGTTGCCCGTACGTTTGAGCTTATAGTGCTGCCATTATCGTTATCTCAATCGAGCCACGTTCCATGAAATTTGAATTCAGCATTTATTATTGACTTATGGAGTCTTACGGAGGCAGCGTACGAAAGATTTGACTGAGTAATTGCAGGCTGACAATGATAGCGATGCAAATTTACACGTGTTTTTTCGTTAGTGAGCAAAATTAAAACGTGCCGAGAAAATCAGCCCGAGTAAGGCGAACAATTTTTCTTGTAGAAATGGTCATATTCTTCCCTTGCCACTCGCTCCAAACATCAGTATTAACGACTATATTTTCCGCTTTGATTTAAAAGTCCGTGTTTATTTTTCTTGATACGTTGCTTTGATTTAACAATCCGTGTATTGTTTTTTCTTGATACGTTGCCTCGCACAAAATAACGACCAAGCAAGTCTCTCTTCCACAAAGTACCGTGATGGCTGAAGTTGGACTTTACAGTTTGAAAAAAAAGGTAGCGACTATGAGTCGAACTCCAAACCACCCACTTGTTAACGAACAATATCACTAATTACTCTAGCATATATATAAATTGTGTTAATCTTTTCAAATTAGAAATAGTTTATAAAATATGGATCATATGAGAAACTAATCACAATTTTATAATAATCATATCTAATGATATAAAATAAGGACAAATAATAACACCATAAGAACATACCACTCTACCAACTCAACCAACAACTTGTATGACCCTTCAAATAGATGCAAAAAGAGGGGGGAATGACTTAAACATAAACTATAACATCACAAACACAACACCAAGATCATAGGAATAGTATATCTTATAAGAAACAATAAAAGAGCTCTAATAACCTTGAACTAAGTCGTGTTAATAACCTTCTAAGCAACAAGCCAAAAAAACATATATAGCATTTTTTTTCAAATAATCTATAAAGAACTAACTAAAACTACAAATGGAGAAACATAAAATAAAAAACCAATCCAAAAACTATTTCCCATTTTCTCACCCCTCTTTTTCATCCAAATAATAATAACATCCTCCACACTGTTCTCCACATAATTAAACCTAAATTCAAAACACTCATGAAGCTAGGATTCAATATAAATACTAATAGGGACTAAGAAGAGGGGATAAGCTTCATCAAGATTTATATTAGAGGAAAATCCACCTAAAAATTGCTCGCCAACATGCTCAAATATCCCCACGTCCACATAATCCCCTTCAACATTAACCAAAATAGGATCAATAGAATAATCAAAACCTGGAGAATAATTAGGAGCATCAATTCCAAATAAAGAATTAGGAAATCTAATACTAAACAAATCAAAATGTATGGGTGATCCCACAATAGTGGTTTACAATTTTTGGCCAAACTAGACACTGAAATTATTATTTTTAACTAAATCTTCACATTCGGGCACCTATAGCGGCTAAAACATGAGGAATTTGAAGATGATGCAAACTAGAGTCTCGTCACATTTTCTCTACAGATTCTAAGAAAAAAAAATTCAAAATTTTTGGAATCAGATTGCACTTCTTTTTCCATCTCCCACAAACACTGAGTTTTTTCAAAAAATAGCATTTTTAAAAAGTGATGCACACCATATAACGCATAACTTTTTTTCTATGAAGGATAAAATTCTAATTCTTTCAAATTTAGATTTGTAACTCCAATATCTAGTGCTTCCACTTGGTTAGATAGTTTTTATTGAATATTTTTTCTTTAATCAAATTTCGAAGTCAAACCAATTACAATTCAGACATAGCGCAACTGTATAACACGTAAATTTTTTTGTACATATCGAAATTCAAATTTTTTTTTGGATTAAGAACTTTAATATTTGGTGCACTCATATTTTTCAATTTTTTTTTGATAATCTGCTATTTTTCTACATGTGCAGAACAGAGACCTTCATTTTCAATGAAAAATCTATGTTTAAAAAAATTTTAAAAAATACATAATAAAATCAAAACATATTAAAATTATATTTGTTGGATAGCTCGTTCCGAGGACTATCTGATTCCAGTTGGGTTTGTGAAGATTCCTCCATTTTCATCCTCAACTTGAACTTTGAAGTGTAAAAATTTAGATTTTTTTTATGAATAAGGTCAAAAATCAAGGAAAAGGGGGATTCGCTAAAACCAGGGGGATTCTAGCGAACCCCCAGGGGTTCGAGCGAACCAGGGTTTGAATCCCCTTCCCAAAAGGGTTTTTCATTTTTTTGTCTGTGCATGCATTAAATGGGTTCGCTCGAACCCTGGTTTCTATGAACCCTTTTTTGGTTTGTTCGAACCAATGAGTTCATTCAAACCCCTAGAATGAAAATAAATACCTTTTAGAAACGCATACGCATTTTGTAACGTAAAACGCGTACACATTTCTAAAAGGTACTTTTTTAAAAAATAATCAAGAAAATAAAGAACGCATATGCGTTTGTAACGTGTATGCATTATTTAAAAATTGAATTCCCAACCCACATGCGGCCTTGGTTTTAGGCTTGGGAAAGGCTTGGCAATCAGAGCCTTAGCCTTTGACCTGCAACTAAAAAACTAAGGCAGATTGAAGAAGAATGTCCAACTTTGGCAATATGGTTGATGGACTTTTTTTCTGAATCAATCTATAAAATTAAAACCTATTAGAGAACACGATGTCTACTTTCTAAATATATAATTTTTATTAATATTAGATTATATTTTCTATTTTTTAATTAATTTCTAAGCAAACTAGTCCTTAAACTTGAAATATCAGGTTTTTTAATAACTTTTTGGTTAAGTTTCTTGTAAAAAAAATTGTATGGCATCAAACTTCAGAGAATTCTCTATACAATGAAAAAAAGATTCAAAAAATGTTTAGTTTAGGTCCAATTATGCTATCTGTACACATTGATTTTTAAAAATAGTAATTAAAGTTAATAAAAATTCAATTAAAAAAAAATATATTCTACAAAAAATTACAAAAAAAATTCCACATCAATCTTCATGTTGTTAGCTCTCTTTTTCCCAAAAGGAATTATAAAAATACTTTTATTTGGGTCAAAAAGTGGTGTCTGTACACGTGCTTGGTATAGAAAAAAAATAGACTTTTAAAAAGTGGTTTTTATAGATCTTTATCAAAATTTAATTTCTATAATCTGGGTATTTGAATAATTTACATATTTGGAAACTAGATTCAAAATGTTAAATTTCATATCACTGACTTTTTTCAAGATTCATTATGTAAATGCCTCAAATTTTCAGTCCAAATGTGAAAAATTATGAAAAATAGCAAAAACACTTCCACTTTTTGAGTTTTTCTGTACTCAATTTCTTGCATCAGCCCTTCAATGACACCTATACCAAATAAAGCAACCTAAGAAGGTAAAAAAATATTGTTAAACCTTTTTTCCATAAGAAAAAATATTGTTAAACCTTTTTCCATAAGAAATTTTATAAATATATGCACATCACATTCAACATGTACACAAACAAGACAAGATTTAGACCCAACAAAGTTGGTTTACCATTTTTGGGAGATTTTGATTTTTGTTGAAATCAAATATTTTTAGAAAATATAATGATTTAAACCTTAAAAAGTTTCATTTAAAACATTCCAATTGAAGCGGGTTTGATCAAACTACCTTAGATTAAACCCCCTTGGATAGAACCCCGCTAGTTAAAAACTGTATCTATAACGGAGTCTCCTTTACACAGGTATTTTATTTCCAAATAATATATGGTGTCAATTTCAATGACACCTATACCAAATAAAGCAACCTAAGAAGGTAAAAAAATATTGCTAAACTTTGTTTCCATAAGAAATTTTATAAATATATGCACATCAAATTCAACATGTACACAAACAAGAAAAAATTTAGACCCAACAAAGTTGGTTTACCATTTTTGGGAGATTCTAATTTTTGCTGAAATCAATTTTTTTAGAAAATATAATGATATAAGCCTTAAAAAATGTTATTTAAAACATTCCAATTGAAAGGGGTTTGATCAAACCCTTGGATAGAACCCCGCTAGTTTTAAACCATGCCTATAACGAAGTCTTCTTTACACAAGTATCAAAATGTTGATAAAAAACCACTTTTGATTTACCTTTTGGGGGATCAAATGAATTTATTTAAAATTTATTTTTTGTAAGTATATATTCATTATTATAAGCTTCTCAAAAAGTATAATTTTAAATAAATTTAATTTAATTATTATATTTATTTTTTATTTCTTGTGAATGTAGGTTTTTCACCAAAAATCAAGCTCTTTATTCTGCACATGTGGAAAAATAGAATATTATCAAAAGAAAAATTGAAAAATATGAGTGAACCAGATATTGAAGTCCTTCATCTAACAAAATAAAAAATTGAATTTCGATACATACAAAAAAATTGTTTTATACAGTTCACTTATTTCTGAATTGTAATTGGTTTAACTTTAAAACTTGATTAAGGAAAAAATATTCAATAAAACACTATGAAACCAATTAGAAGCACTAGATATTGTAGTTACAAATCTAAATTCAAAAAATATAGAATTTTATCCTTCATGAAAAAAATTTGTGTTATACAGTGAGCATCACTTCTTAAAAATGGTGTTTACTGAAAAAAACTAGTTTTCAAAGGAGATGGAAAAAGAAGTGCAATCTGATTCCAAAATTTTTGAAAAATATATATTTAGAATCTATAGACAAAATGTCACAAATCACTAGTTTTCCATCATCTTCAAATTCCTCATGGTTTAGCCACTATAGGTACCCGAAAGTGAAGATTTAATTACAAAAAATCAATTCAGTGTCCAGTTTGGTCAAAATTTGTAAACCAGTATTGTGAGATCACCCATAACCAAATTTTTAAATAATAATTACCATCTAAAGAGCATTTCTTTGGTTTAATATAGTTAGACTGAATCCTCTTTAACTTTTTAAACACTACATTATTCAACTCATGAAGGCCCAAAATGGAGCTTAACTTATTAAACCAATCCTTAGTGAAAAATATCAAAGGATACAAATATCTAGGAGTGTCCTATAAAAAATTCTTCCCTGATCAATTGGATCTCATACAAAAGGATATCATTCTATTGAATGACCTCAAAGTTTTTATCTAAACCTACCCTCTTAACCATAGTGAATTTTTTTTTTCAATTAATTTAGTACATGTCAAGTTTTCTCTGAATAAGATCCTAGCTCATTAAATTCCTATTAATAATATTTTTTCCAATATATTTAATACCTTTTCTATATGAACATTTATTATAACATCCTTTAGTTCAAGAAAGGAGAATATGTTTAGGTCATCTAAGGCCTACCATAATGATCTAAAACTAAATATATTTTCTTATTACTAGAGAATGAACCATGAACTTGAGTTAATATTTTAACACATAATTAGGTATTTCATATAAAAAAGAAAACAATATACCTTAGAGAAGGCTTAATTCTATTAAAGTTATCAAAAATAATATCTCGTAAGTGTAATCCTTCTAGTTATATTTTAATTTAGGAACACAATTACTATTATTAAAATAAGAAAGCTTCTTTCAAGCCTCATTACAATAAATAACTTTAAGAAACCATTTAATTACAAGAGAAACATGGTGCTTAAAAATATATTTTAAATACAATCCCCCATAGCTTTAGGACTAGTATAGTGCTCCAAAGAAACATGTGACTTTCTATAATTACCATTTCCACCTAACCAAATTAAACTTCTAGTGAATTTTTAATTAGTTAACATGGTAGGGAAGCAATAAATTAAACAATAGGAAAATACTTTTTGATGCACTTCTAATATCCTTACCTAAATGGTTGAGAAAGATTTATTTTTTTCAATATTTTAACAACAATGACTATCATATAAGGAAATATCTACAAAAAATTATGCAAATCAAACCATCATTAATATGATTATTTTGAATATTAATTAAGTTTTAACAAAATTTAGATGTGAAATCCTTTTACCAAAGATCAAGAAACCTTTTAATACACCATATTTCTTCATCAACATACTCTAAATAATATACCTCTAAAGGGCTAAGTTGGGAAAGAAAAAAATTTCATGGGTGTATTAGAAGCACCTTAAAATGGAAAATGATAGAGAATTGGACAAGAAAGAAAGAAATCCTCAACCTCAAACTCAACGTTAGACATAAATTTATTTTGTCTAGACTTAAAATTTATAATTTTGAGGTAAGGACTTTGAAAGTACCCTTGCCAAAGATGATAATAAACATAATGAAAATGTGTGCATCACTATATTTCCATTTCATTAAGGATGGAATGATATCTTGCAACCATTTTTTAGATGCATATACTCCAATAAGTAGTGTAGTGTGGTAAAATGCATACCCTTTGCATTTTCACACTTTTTTGGGTCCAGCTTGCTTTATTTATGCTTCTTTATGGTTTAATTGGTCCTATTTTGTGTCCACAAGCCCTATGAATTATATATTTTTCTGGTTAATCTCAGCATTCTCCAATGCATAAATGATAAATTAATGACTCCATCTGTGTGTCCCTAATTTTTGGGTCGGTACTAAAATGTCACCTTGGGCATCTTTATCCCCCAAAGGTCTCGAGACCCTAATTTTGAGGTATCTTAATTGGGCCCCTTTTTAGTGTATGTGCCCTAAGTTTCATGGCTTGGGATTAAGATGCCACCTAGGGCGTCTTAGTCCTCCTTGATTCATTTTTAGAATTTAATTTCAAATTATGGCGGGATTTAGCCTCCTTTATTTAATGAATTCATATTTTGGCTTGGTGTGATGTAATTTTTGGATATTAAGCATAGATAAGTATAAATACAAGGTTCATTCATTCATTTTCAATCCAAGTCTTTTGTGAGAACATTCATCATAGCATAATTGGTTCACAAGAGCATTCAAGAGCATATCCATCAAGCATTTGGAGCCATTATCAAGATTCAAGCATCATATCAAAGATTTTCTTGCATCATGTGTGTTGTTGTGCTAACATTTGTGATGTAGTGTTTTGATTCAAGCAAGAAATTCAAGATCATTCCATTGGTTCAATAGCCATATCCATTGCAGCCATTGCACACAAGTTTGCAGACTTTATAAGGGTTTGGTGAGTTGTAGCATTGCATGTTCTTCATTCACCATTTCCTTCATTATTTCTATTTCATTTCAAGGTTTAATTACCAACAAGGGGTTTGACCAAGGAAAACCCCCATTCACTAACAAACAACAATATTTTCTCCTCTTGCATATTTATGTTTGCAGATCTAGGTTGAAGTCTTGAAGATCACTTGTAGTGCAAAATTGTAAAAGTTTCAAAGTTGCATTACAAAGTTGTCATCTTCACGGAAAATCACCTACAAGCTAAATTATGAAGTTTCAGAACCTAAAATCGGAAAGGAAACAAGTGCAGACCTTGGAGCTCAGGATCACATTCAGAGTTTTCAAAAATTTGAAACAAGACTAATACGCCATCTTGGGAATCTTAATCCTCCCAAGCATATTTTTCAGAGACTCCTTCAGATCCAGTTTCGACATCCGAAGACTCTACATCTGCCTCAAATAATAGCAGCAGGACTAATACGCCATCATGGGCATCTTAGTCCTCCCTAGCACTTTTTGGCAACCTCTTTACATTTCCAAAATCCTCACAACATCTCTAGACTTCCCAGGTGCACATTTTTAGTTTCATAGTTTTATATTGCTTCTTGTTTATCTTTCTAGGTCATTTAGTATTCATTTGCATATCACATTGTGTTTTCCAACATTTTCTTTTCCAAGTTTATACTTGGTGGTGAACCCCTTTAAAGCTGAGAGAACCTCCTCATTGTGAATTGACTTACCTTGTGAGGTTATTAGTCAATCCAATTGGGACTCCTAGGACATCCTTGAATGATTGGTTGGAGAAAGAGTGATATTTCTAGATATCCATTTTTCCACCAATCAAGTAGCAATAATTAGATGGAAAAAATAAGGTAGTTCCTTACATTTTTCCTATTTTCGAAAGTAGAGAGAGACATGAAAGTGAATCTCAAACTTCAACAAATACCAAACAAAGAATCATAGTCCTCTATAATCATTTACTTGCCTCTTATGATGCTAAGTGTATTCTACTACATCAGATCACACATAGCATGAGGAAACTCCACCACCAAACTTACTATAACTAACAAGTTTTTGGAGTTCAATTAAGTAAAATTGAGATGGTTGAAAATTTGTAAAATACAAAAGTATGCATTGTTGATATTTTTATAACATTACATAGTATATATATCCAATAAATAAATAAATAAATGTGTATTCTTTTATTAGTATTTAATAATGTTACTTTTTTGTAGGATAATTTGAATTGTATTGTACAAAATATAAGGTTTTATAAAACAATATAATATTAAAAAAATAACATGAAAGAAACCAATATATCATATAGCTTAAATGCATGTCTACAACAATAATATAATCTAGAATTTTATTTTCTATATGCATTATAAATTTTCATATTAATACTTCATTCTTGTTTTAGATATTTTTTTAATGTGTTGGAGTCTTGGTCCAGTATTAGACTTGAAGATTTCATTCAAATCTACTTTATTGTTTCCACCACCATATTTTTGGATGAGGCTTTCACTTGTTATTTATGCTTTTTTCTTGTTGAAGATATAACATGAATTTAAAGGGGAAAAGAAAAAAAATTCAAACCTATTGTATCTAGTTCATTGTAATTGTGTTGCATGTATACACTTACATCTACATCAATAAACACTATTTCATATTCACTCTTCTCCCTAATGGATTAGAAATGATGTATTGAAAGTGCAAATTTATATGAGGGTGTTTATCAATTTTTTGTCAAAAATAAAAATAAAGTCAATAGTGTATATTTTTATTACATTAAAACATGTATGTATCAATGAACTTCCAAATTGGTATTTTCATCCAAATTCAGAGTGGTGGCTAGTGTATAGGATCAATTCCCATTTAAGTGTTGTGGTTAGTCCAACATGACCCTCCAACATAACTTAGAAGAATTAAACTAGGGTTGAGGCTCTGATACCACTTTAAGATTTTGAAATAGGACTTGTTCCTTAAGCTAGATATTATAATTACTTTATCAAATAGTTTAAAGAATATGACCTATTTTAAAATATTTGAACAATAATAAAAATGATCTTGGAAAAAATAATATAATGGGAGAGCTACAAGCATGAAATGCCCCCCACAGAAATTTTTCTTAATTTTATTTCATAAAGGCGTCATGGTGAGGGTTTCCAAATGGCAAGGCTTGGCAGAAGACTGCATGTTGGTCAGAAAATCATCTACAACAAAGACAACTCAAGGGTCAAGGTTATGTAATCCCTTGTCCAAGGACATGGAATAGTGAGAAGGGTTTTGTGGGCTGGAAAAAGCCTATATCCTATTACCAACAGATAAATTAGTCCAAAAGTTGAGGGCCCACCAGAACTCTCTCAATGGCATTGGAAGGTGGGGAGGGCCCTACAACCTTACCTAATAATTTATATACATCCTAAAACCAAGTCCATCTGGTGCCCCCTTTAATCCTCCTCTACCGAGGAAATCATGGTTTCAAAAACCCACTCAAAAACTCGTCGAGTGACATAATAAGGAAAACACAACTTCCAACTTTCAACAAAATGGCTTGATCCCAAGACCTCATCTACAACAAAAGGATGCAAACCTTCTCTAAAAACAATGCACAAGGGCCCACGAAAGCAACAAAAGCCTAGGAGGCATCATCCTGTTGACATTCTCAAAAGAACACCTCAACCTCCAAACAAAAGAGCTTCATGAAATAGCTATTATTGGAAAGTTTTGGAATCTTAACCCTACAAAAAATGTGTTGACCAAATGGGTTGATGACCATTGGGAGGGAGCTAATGAAGTTCATTACATAGATAAGGGTAAGGGTTTTTTATTGCTATTTTTTCCTCGAAGCAAACAATGGATGTCTTCAAAGTGAAGATGTGGTTCTTGCAAAGTGTGGGACTATATATTCAACCTTCCCCAACTTTAACCCTTCATCAATAGTGATAAAAAATTTGTCGTTTTGGGTACAACTACTAGCCCTACCCCTTGAATACAAAGATCTTCAAATAGTAGAAATCTTGGGAAATAAAATGGGTATCTTCATGAAGCTTGATCAAAAAAAAATTGACAACATGGAAGCTTTGGTCAGGTTTTATGTTTTATTAGACACCATTAAACCTCCCCCACAATCTTTTCAAATTCATTCTAGGAATGAGCCCTGGTGATAGGAAATTTTTCTTGAAGGGCCCAAAACAAAATTTCATTCCTTCCATCTAAGGATTCACCCTAGCACAAAAGGTTTATATAAAGACACATAATATTGGGAGGCCTATGAGGATCAGGAAAGCATACTAGTTGATAAAATAATCCTTTCCAAGGATGATTTTATCTTGTTTCTAGAGATTTCTTCAATGGCTAAAGAAGTTGCACCAAATAGTATTAAGGCTTTGGAGGAAAGTTCTCTAAAAAAAACAATGGGAGGTAAGGATCTTTTGGATCTCCAATTGGAAAAGGATTAAATTCTCCTTTAAAGGTACTAGCTTGTAGTGAGGAGAATGAAGTTTCAGTGCAGTTGAACATAATGCTAGAATTTCCAGATTTACAGGCACTGGAAAATGTTAGCCAAAATACACAATCTGATAGTATGATCCCAAACTTAGGGTAGAGGAAACAGTGACTCAGGATGTTTCTTTAGTAGACCTAGATATGATAGTTGGGCATGTGCAGGATCATGGTATGCCAAAAAGTGGCAATGGAGGAAAAAATACGTGTTTCTACGACTCAAAAACGCGAAAATGGTGAGTTGACTTTTTGGAGCTGGGGTGACTACCGAGGCAGAGGGAAAACTTAGTTTTAGAAATCGGATATCCGATTTGGATCGGATATCCGATTTGGATCGGATATCCGA
>VDFB02305521.1:0-16587 GCA_007258455.2 Sequoia sempervirens | reverse complement strand
AATTATGTTTTTGGAAACATTGAATTATTTACTTCATGAGTTAAAACCTAGGTGAAAACTACAAAGTAAAGATAGGGTATGTTACACATATCGTCAAAGTAACTTCAAACTTCAATTTAAATTTTTAATTGTATTCTTTAATTTTATTTTTTTAAAGTTATCTTTTTAGTTGTAACTTTAATTTGTTTGCAAGCATCTAAGCCTTCAGTGAGGATTTTGCACTTGGTAGATGAAGAGAAAATCCAATTGGTTGCATCTATAAGGACATGGTCAAAGCCAAGGAGGCCATCCAAAACTACTACAAGGAAGAATTTGAACCCATTTAGGAGATCATTGATCAAAGGTGGAACAATCAACTTCATCACCCCATTCATGTAGTTGAATATTACCTCAACCCAAAAAAAATCTTCTCATAGGCTTCATACATAGTAACGGGGAGGTTATTGAGGGACTCTCAACATACATTTAGAGGATAACACCTAAGGTTGAGACGAAAGACCTGATTATTTAGGTCGTCACAGAATTACAAGTAAATTAGGAGGTCCCTTTTTTCATCACTAGCTATATGAGATAGAAAGAAATTATATTAACGTCCATGGATGACCAAATGTAGGTCAATGGTGTTGAATATTTTGTCATTCATGTCAAAGGATTGGCATTTAGTGTGTGCTGGCGTATTGACATGGATGTGCGTCTTCAGCTGATTGTGTAAATTTTCTGCAGGACGTGGTTTATGTTTAAGGAGTTAAGTGTGTTTAGAGGAATCGGGAGGTAACTGGTTGTTAGCTTGCATTACAAAGATGGATATGTTGAAGTGGATGCCACCGTGGCTGCTATGCCAAATCAGCTCTGCAAGGTCAATGCCAAATCAGCTTTGACAGGTCAAAGAGGTCGGGTTTAAGCTTCTTTGGTTTTGGAGATTTAATTATTCTAGCTTTCCTAGCATGTAGTTTAAGCTTAAAATTTTAACTAGGAGATTTAATAACTTTGTAACTAGGAGAGAACTTTTGACAAAACTTTGCCAATATGAACAGAACAACATTGTAAACATCTCCTCAAAGGATTTTACTTCATCTCTCAAAGGGGCAATGAAGTTGTGGGATGTATAGCCAAAGCAACTTGACTCTGATGCTACCACACGCTCCAACAATCTTCATGTTTGGAGACAAACAGCCAGCATTGTTTTAGGCAAGGTCAGTGGCACTTTGTGGTTCTTCTAATGCACCTCCATTCTCTAATGTCAATCAGAATAGTACAATTCAATGAGTTTCCTTCACACATGCATTAATATGTTGCTTCTGTAATAGTGCAATCAGCTGCTATAAATCTGTTCTATAACAATACACTATATTATTTTTTCTGTACATGATTATATTTTGTGTTGCAGCATCAAAAATCTACAAAATAGTAACATAATTGGCAACTTCTTGAACCAATAGCATCTGGGTTCATAATAGCAATGGAATGATATTATTTGTGGACCAAACAAGTAAACGCACTGCCTTCTAGTGTACAAAGAACTGGTTTATTACTTTTTTTCACCAACACAGTAATATCTTGATAAGAATTTCTCATTTCTAACATGAATATAGCTTAAATGCAATAGAGAACAAAATGGAGAGTTATTCAGTCCATTCAAAGCCCTGCAAACCTTAGTACTAAACCATTGCATGTTTCAACTTTACAATGTATAAATAATACTCTAGTAATATATATCTACGTGTGAATGTATTGATGTGTGTATGTGTACGTATATGGATGTATCCATGTCATATCATAACCTACAGCTCAAAAAATTGTCATATCCATATCTGCAACCTGGTATCTCAAGATTCAATAAACTAAAACCTTCCATATCAAACCATAACAATTGTAATGTAAATTAAAAGTGATTTTAACATTTTGTAAGGTGTGTGATGACAAAAGTATGATGCAAACATTAAAAGTTAAAACCCAAAGGTCATCTAGACAAAGAGAAAGGGAAAGTCAATTTCTTCTATGCTTCTATAAATTTTTCCATTTTGTTACCATAAACAAAGCATACAAAACACTAATCTCCATAAAACAGGCATAAACTGAGATGAGAAATAAAACCATAAAAAATTTTATTTTACAAACATATCCATTAGAAAAATGTTAGTTGGAGGTGGATTTGTTGAAAATATAAGCTATTATTGTCCATGACTTTGTTGAAATAAGCCATTATCTTATCTTGATAATGTATATACTCACTTGAGACACCATAGTTAATTAGGCACTCACAAGCCATGCCTCAAAGTATCTCAACTGGTTAGGAGATTACAATTTAAAATTTATACTTCTAGCCCAAACTGTATTGGGATTATACTATTGAAATATCTTGATATTTCATACAAGTGGTAAATAAATCATTTTTTGTCTAGTTATCCTCCATTTGGTAATAAATACCATTGATACCCTATTAGTGTTTCTTTGTAGCCAAGGAGATATTTTCTCTTAAATATAATTAATTCAAGGCAGGTCGGCCTTTGCATTATAAACAAATATTGTATTTTTCTAGGTCGGCCCTAGAAGAGAGGTCGCCTAGCTTGCTCTATAAGGGAGATAGAGTCTCCACATTTTAGCATCAAATCATTCCATTCCAATTTGAATTCTTCAGCAGCAGGTTCGCCTTCTAAGCAGCAGATTCGCTTCAAGGAGAAGTGTCATTATTTTGTGTATTCAAGATTCGCTTCAAGCAGAAGTGTCATTATTCATTGTATAAGACTTGGCCTGTTTTAGCGTCTGATTTTGTGTGCTATTTCTGCACTTATTTTTCTGATTTATAAGAGAATATCTTGCTGGCTTTTCTCCCTCGAGTAGGAGGGTTTCTACCTGTGGTAAAATGTCAGGTTAATTGTTCCCATGCTGCTTGTATTTTCTGCTTAATTGCATTTCTGATCCTAAAATTAACATGGTATCAGAGCAGGTTTAGCAAAGATCTGATCAGATTTGGCTAAGCAGCATAAGACAACCCATTATTTAGGAAGTCTCTCAAAGAAAAGAAGATGGTGACCGGTGTCAAGGTAGAAGATAGGCTTGATGGAGCGTCAAACTTCAACTCTTGGAAATTCAGGGTTCTCATTGCCTTAGAAGAGAATGATCTTCTAAATTTCGTGGAAAATGATATGCCCGAGCCATCCAATGATACAGAGAAAATTCAGTGGAAGAAAAATGGCACAAAGGCTAGAAAGATCATGATAGACTCCATGAAGGATCACCTAGTTCCGATTATCTCCAAGATGAAAACAGCCAAAGAAATGTTTGAGGCTCTAAAAGGATTGTATGAGATCAACAATACCAGCAGAGCCCTTGCTTTGAGACAACAACTCCATCATATAAAAATGGCTCAGAGAGATTCAGTCATTTCCTTCTTCATGAAGATTTCTGATTTCAGAGATCAGTTATGCACTATTGGAGACATAGTTGAAGACAGAGATCTAGTTATGTTGGCACTGAATGGTCTTCCTCAATCTTGGGAGCCTTTTATTCAAAGCATCAGTGGGAGATCTAAGTTGCCCAAGTTTGATCGTCTTCGAGCTGATTGTATTCAAGAAGAATCCAGATTGGCAGCAAGAGGAAATGGGCGAAACTCTCATAATGAAGAAAGTCATGTCCTTGCTGCACATGCTTCTAGAGGAAAAGGAAGAGAAGGAAAAAGAGGCACCTTCAAGAGGAATAGAGACAGAAAATCAGATTCTGTCCCAGAACCGAAGAAGAAGAAGGATCTCTCTCACATTCAATGTTACAAGTGTGACAAGTATGGTCACTTTGCTCGAGATTGCAAATTAAAGTTGAAGCAGCATGTTTCTACTACTAATATTGATGGAGTCGCCTCAGAAAGAATCTAGTCATTCAAAAGACAATTCCGAGGGATTTCTATCCATCTCCGCTCTTTCAAGTAATGTTCCAACTGACAGTGACACTTGGTTGATAGATAGCAGTGCTTCACGTCACATTATAGGGTACAGAGAGCATCTTACAAACTTAGTGGAGAAAGAGTCTAACTTGCAAGTGATAATTGGAGATGATGCTTGTTATACTGTAAAGGGAGTTGGGGCCACTTCCTTCCAGCTAGATTCAGGTATCCCTCTTCATTTGAGTGATGTCTTGTTTGTACCAGGGATCAAAAGAAATCTTGTCTCCATTTCAGCCATGGAGGACAAAGGGTACAAGGTTGCTTTTTCTAAAGGGAAAGTTCTTGCATGGCCCAAAAACTCTAGCATAAAATCAGCTCGTGTGGTTGGCGTTCGTTAGGAGAGCCTATATAGATTATCTATTCGACCAGTTCACGCATTATTACATGACTCTATCAGTTTGAGTGAGCTATGGCACAGCAAACTTGCTCACTTACATTTCAGAGCTCTTCCCTCTATGGAGAAGGTGGTTACTAGTCTTCCAAAGCTTAATTTAGAGCACGATGGCATCTGCAACGGATGTGCACTTGGTAAGAATATCAAGAATCCCTTTCACAATAGTGACAGTAGATCAAAGGGGATTTTAGATCTTGTTCATTCTGATTTATGTGGAGCAATGTCTATGGCATCTTTGAGTGCATTTTGGTATTATGTGACTTTCATTGATGATTATTCTCGAAAGACTTGGATTTACTTCCTAAAATCCAAGGAGTCTAAGGAAGTCCTTGATAAATTCAGAGAATTCAAGGCTCAAGTTGAAAACATGTCCGGGAAAAGGATTAAGGTTCTGAGATCGGATAATGGAGGGGAGTACACTTCTGGAGGATTTCGTAATTTCTGCATTGAGGCAGGGATCAAGAGGGAGTTATGTGTTTCGTACAACCCTCAGCAAAATGGAGTTGCCGAAAGAAAAAACAGATCCATAGTAGAGGCAGCCAAGGCTATGATTCATGATCAAAGTTTATAGAGTTTCCTATGGGCAAAGGCTTCCAAAACCGTGGTGTATGTTCAGAATAGAAGCCCTCATCGGATATTGGGAAACATGACTCCTAAGGAGGCCTTCACAGGTGTGAAACCTGAGGTTAGTCACTTAAGAATATTTGGTTGTCCTATTTACATTCATGTGCCCAAGGATAAAAGATCAAAACTAGAACCTTCAAGCAAGAAGGGTATATTTGTGGGATACAATGAGTCTTCAAAGGCCTACAAAGTTTATATTCCAAGGCAGAAACAGATTGAGATCAGCAGGGATGTCTCCTTCGAAGAGGAAGTAGCCTTCAAAAGATCTAAAGGGACTTACATGGAGATAGACAGTGAGGAGCAGGAGACTTCTCAGGATAAGGATGTATCTCTTGATCATACTCTTGACATTCAGAGGGAGTCCAACAAACCAGCCGAGACTATTGATCCAGTTGATCCTATAGAACCAACTGATGGGCCTAGAGACTTTGTCGTAGGTCGAAAAAGGCCTCTATGGGTTTGACAAGCTATGCAAGAGGCAGAAAATATGCAGCTCCTCGAGGCACTTTTAGGGAAAGCAAGAGACCTCAAAAGTTCCCAGGTTATGTGGCATTGATTAGTCACATCAATGATTCTGAACCTTCCAGTTTTGAGGAGGCATCCAACCAGCAGGTATGGAGAGATGCAATGACAGAAGAGTTTCAGTCCATCATTAAAAATGATGTATGGGATGTTGTTCCGAGACCTGAAGGGAAATCAGTAGTGTCTTCCAAATGGCCCTACAAAATCAAGCATGCAGCTGATGGCAGCATTAAGAAACACAAGGTGAGATTTGTGGCAAGAGGATTCTCTCAGAAGGAGGGAATAGATTATGAGGAGACATTTGCTCCTGTTGCTCGATACACTTCCATCAAGACAATTATTGCTATTGCCTCTGCAAAAGGTTGGAAGTTACATCAAATGGGCATAAAGACTGCATTTCTTAATGGTGTGATGAAGAAGTGTACATCAAGCAGCCAAATGGTTTTGTGATTCATGGGAAGGAGTCTCATGTATGCAGATTGAAGAAGGCCTTGTACGGTCTTAAAAAAGCACCTCGGGCATGGTATGAAAGGATTGATAGATATTTGATGAGTTTGGGGTTCTCCAAGAATGATGCAAATTCCAATTTTTATTTCAAGATAATTGATGGTGAGGCCTTGATCTTGGTTCTTTATGTTGATGATTTATTTCTCACTGGAGCAGAGAAGCTCATTGTCAAATGTAAGAAAGAGGTAGCTTCCGAGTTTGAGATGAAGGACCTGTTGATGTGTGTTTTATGACACACCGAACACTCTAGAATAAAGAGTCCAAAGATGCTCTATCCTCTCTTGAAAAACTACCTCATATGCTAAGATTGCAAGAAAGATCATACGGCAATTCCAATGTTTCTTAAGTCAGGTGTGGACAAGCTCAATGGGCGTTGTGATATGCTGGTGACACAAAGGGACCTATGTCAACAAATTACTCAAAAGTAAGGACTTAGGTTGATTTGACGTTGAATGCTCTATTATTTTTTGGGGATTTTCAATTTTGAGATTTTAAAAAAAAGGAAAAGGGGATGAGGGTTCAGAAGTCCTATACTACTCCTATGAAATCAAGAGACGGAGAGATTAGGTGAAACTAAGGAACAATACTTTGTTTTGCCACGATAACGACAACAACACAAAGCAAGTGCTATCTTCTAGGATTTGTGCTTAAGATTTCTTTACCATGAATGATACCATCAAGAGAACAATATTATTCAAAGCAAGCATTAAAGCATCCACATTATAGGCTCAGTCTAACTTTATGCATTGAACGAAAATCATCCATCCAAAGAAAGTATGAGCGAAAGTTCCACCAATCTATACTATCAATCTATCATTCATCTAACATGCATTCAAATCAACTACTACTTTAATCTACTCTATATGGAAGAAAAATATGGAACCATGCAACCACTTGACAATAGAAGGATTCAAAGCAACTCATGCAATATGAACTTTATTCTCAAAGCAGTCTTAAGCAACAATTTCATAAGTCTCTCTCCCATTGCAATGAAATGAGAAAACAAGAGTTTATATAGAGTTTCAAAACTGAAATAAACGGCCAAGATTAATTCAAGATCAATGGCAGAGATTAAAAAAAACCCTAATTAGGGTTTCCCATAATACAATTAGTGATCAATGAGTTAATAGCGAGTGAACTAGTGTGAAGAGCTATCCTTGAGGGGGCGCATCCTTATCCTCTTTGGTGGCATTGTATTGGATGAATCTGGAAACTATTGTGCTGACCTCCTCGATCGTGACAAGTGGCAATGCATTGACCTTGTATTCTAGCAAATCCAAATCATCTAAACATTCTACAAAAACAATTTCCCACTCTGATTCCTGCCGTTGGAAGGCATGCCAAATGGATAGGAAGTCAGCTGCCTTAGTCAAATTTTCTCTGAGGATCAGCCCAATGGTGGTGAAGAAGATTTCTTGAACTTTGTGCTTCAAGTTTTCAAGCTGCATGTTATTTGCCCAAACAATGTCCTTTTCAAGCCCATCTGCAGCCATAGATAGAATATTCTCTCTGATTTCCTTTGTCCTTTCCTCAACTTGGACAGTGTCCACCTTTACCTTCTCTAGGACTTCATTCCATGTGATCAATGCCATGTACCAGCTATTGAAGTCATATGTTGCGCCTGTTGCAATCACCTTTCCATCAACTAGTTCCTGCTTCAAAACTCCTTTCAGTACCTTGAGACAAGAAACAATTCTATCTCGAATATCCTGAGCATTATCCCACGTTTTTGCTAAAGCTGCAATTCTTGAGAGCAAAGTGGAAGTTTGCCCGTATGCCAACATTAGTTTTTCTGCAAATACAGCCACTTCTTCACTTTTGTTGATTATCCATTCTTTGGTCTCCTTGGCTGTAGTCTTCTCCTCTTCGAAAGTCTCTTGAGAAGAGTTCATCAATGAAGGAGCCGCCGAGCTGGTTTGATCGAGAGGCTTAGTCAGATGCTAAATATACTCTTTTAGTCGTTCAACCTCTCGTTTGTATTCCTTTATCTTCGCTACCTCCTTTTCTAGCCTTGCTTTGATAGTAGCAACTAAATTATCTAAGTCTTCCACTTCCTGTCCTTTCATGGTTGGGCCCAAGTCGACAGTGGTGATGGCATATTCCTGAGGAGTAATATCCTCCCTAGACTTATCAACTGTTGGTACAACAATTTGCACTGTACGATGGCCAGCTTCATCCTTTTGGATAGTGGAGAACGTTTTCGCAGGCTTCCTTACATTGACTGCTTCCAATCTGGCCAAGACATCGGCCATGTCATCTTCTTCCAGAACTTCTTCTTGTTCCTTTATCTTCAATCTCTCTATTAGCCAACCGGGGATAGTAGGCTGCTCAGTGTCTTGTTCTTCCTGGATATCTTGTGTGCCCAAAATCTCTTGAATTCCTTTAAGGTTGAAATCATTCCTTCTTCAAATTCACTATCTACAATGTCAACTTCATTGTCAAACTCCAGAATCTCAGTGCCTGTGGGAGATGGAGGCTCATCATCCTCTGGCTGAATGGGAATGGGAGAAGGAATCCTTATGTCTCCCAAAGACTCATCAATGTCTAATATTTCATTTATGTTTGCGGACACAGCAAAATGAAGGGGCTCTGACTCTGCTTCTTTCTGGTAGGTTCTTCATCTGCAATCCCCTTTCCCTTCGCCTCCTTCCTTTTCTTGGGATTGGTGCTCTCGATTGGCTCATCTCCTTGGGACGCACCAGCATTTGAGGAGTAAGATTCTGCTTTGCCCATCAAACCGTAAGTCAAAGGCACATTCTTTTGCCGCAATTCTTTGATCCGCTGGTCTACCCACCATTGCGAATATTTGATGACTGGTCTCATGAAGGTGGTCAAGTCTAAAAGCTCTGGTTCTGACCATCTTATGGGAAGAAGAGGCCGACTCTCATCAAAACCTGGCTGCATATACTCGCCATCATCTTCAAGTTGATCCGACACACGGAAGAGCTCAGTTGTCCTGATCAAGCTGACAAGCAGTCTAGACCATAATCTTTTTCTAACATCGAACTCATTTGCAGCATTGGCCCAGTAGTCTTCCAGGTCTACCTTGTGTTTGTACTTTACTCCATTCACAGCCCTGATGTGATGGTAAGGGTCAAAATTAGCTCTGGACCGATAGGACGTGAATGGATACCATTGCATCTCTAGCCAGGCACCCTCAGCTACCTGTGCCGACGAGCAAGATTCTTCCATATTTCCAATAAAGAATGGAAAAGTGATGGCTGCTTTGCTCTTTACTCTCTAGAAATTTTGATAAGTTTCAAGCTATCTAAGAACCTCCAACAAGATCATCTGGTTGGTGGGATAAAGCGGGAGCCTGAAAGGGTTTCCAGTGAATCCCTGAATTCTGATGTAAGTGAATCTCAGAAACTAGATATACCAGGATCCGTACTTGCTGATAAGGCTCTTAGCCTCGTGGGTCAGCCTCTGATGCATTCCTCCTTGCAATATCCTCGTGATGTACATCAGGAATGCATCATGCGCTCTTCTAAAGTGAGATTTGACAAATATCTGCAATTAGGGGTAGCATTCATATACTTTGAATTTGTTTTCTCCGTTGCGTACAACGCCTTTGCATATTAATCTAAAATATCTATAGGCTCTTGCCAATAGATAGATAACATAGGAACTCATATGGAACGATTTAGTCCTCTCCAAGTTCATCAATTGCTCATGGATATTGTCATTGATTATCCTCGACCAGTTGAACATTTTGACTCCTGAGGTGATCTCATCGATGAAAAAGTACATCCATATTTCAAATGGCGCGCCTTGAGGACTGCCCATTATCCTGTTCAAAAGCAAGATGATATCACCGTAGTCTTCTTTGAAGTCTGTCCGGCGCAATTTCTTAGGCATTTTCTTTATAGAAGCCCTTGGCTTTTCCAACCATATTTTGTTGATGACGGTTGCACACTGATCTATCCGGTCTTCAAAAATTCCCCTTGCCTCTTCTTTGGTTTTATATGAAGTCCAGTTGTAATTAGGAATGTCGAATGCTTCCTGGATAGCCGACTCTCCGAGATGTGCCAAAATCCTTCCATCGGGAGCAATGATCTATTTTCTTGTGGATTGTAATGCCTGGCACATTTGACCATCAACTCAGCACACTTGATTGCCGGAGGAAATCCAGCAACGTGAACAATTCCATTCCGCATCATCCGGCGAGCAATTGCTGTTGGCAGGAGTCCGTTTAGTCCATACATCCTCTTTTTGAATTCCTCAAAGTCTACGTGTCCAAGGTCCATATCCGTGATGTTCTTCCATTTGGAGTTAATCTTTGATTCTTGTTGAACTCCTTTGCTCGCGAACTTCATCTGTGCTTTCTTCAAAGATTCTCCAGGGGTGGTCATCAACCTGTGAGAAAAGAAAATGTATTAATTTTAAAACTTTTAATAATGATTTTCTTTAAATTTTCTCCCTGAAAATTCTAACTTTCAGCTTGTTGAGGGTTAGATTCTACAAAAAATCAAGCTAGAAGTAAAAACACTTAGTAATTTTTTATGAGGCTAAATGAAGATAGAAGTAAAGAATTCCATCAAACTCTGGAATTATACTCTTTGGATGGCAATTTAGCTTTGAACTTCGAAAATTTTGCTTTATCATTGGAAAAGCAAGCTAGCCTTCTAAAAATTTCGATCTTCAACTCAAAAATTTTACTTTTCCCTCTATTCTTTGCCTTGTAAAACCACTTAACCTCCAATACTGTATCTCTCTCTCTCAAAATTTCTATCTCACAAAATTTCTCTCAAAAAAAAAAAAATTTCTATCTCTTGAAATTTCTGTCTCAAGATTTGGAGAGAGCTTAACTTCTTCAATCGAACTTGTGAGTTGAAAATGACTTGAAAACACCTTATAAAGTTAAGAAGCTCGATCCATTTTAGCAATTTCATGGTTTTTCTTAAGTTCATTGAACTTAGACTCGTTTATCAAGGCAAGTTTCTAATTTTCTTCAGTCGCCATCTTCATCTTTATCCAAAATCTTTAAGTTTATCTTTTGGAGCTCGAATTTTCCTAAGTGTTGAAAATAATTAAAGGTTTAATATGTGATTTTTGATTTATTTTTTTTTACCTTTAATATTTTAATTTATCCATGTATCTTGTTTAATTTGGCAAATTTTGTCTAATTTCATGGATTTTTTTTTATCTCCTTTCCTTATGCTAGCGGACTTCCTTCTAGTCTTTCCATTGCTTCATAGCGGACTTTGTTCACACCTTTCCATACCTCCTTGATGTGGGAGGACTTAGTGAATTTCATGCCATAGTGTCTAGGCGGACTTCGTAGTTTTCTTTCCAATTCCCTTTTGGCATGGCGGACTTCCTAGCTAGCTTGCCAAATACTCTTCAAGGCTTGGGCGGACTTTGTGGCTAGTTAGACATTCTCATGGTGGACTTTATGAATTCCTTTCCACTTCATAGCAGACTTCAAACTTTCCTTTCCATTATGCCTATCATCCTATGGCGGACTTCAAGGACTTCTTTCCAAATGCTAGGCAGACTTCCAAAAGTTCTTGCCATTTCCCATTCAATGTGAGGGCGGACATCAAGAAATTATTTCCACTTCCTCTTAAAGTGTTGGGTGGACTTCCAAAAGTTCTTGCCATTCCCATTGCTCTTCTCAAGTAGAGTTTCTCCATGCCTTTCCATTGCTGGGCGGACTTCATGAGTTTTCTTCCACTTCCATGGCGGACTTGGAAGACTTTATTCCATTTTCTTGGGTGCACCTCTCCAGACTTAGGCCATTTTCACCATGAATTTCATGCTTGTTGCCATCAATCTCTTGCCTTTTCTTGCCTTTTGGTTGATTTTTCATTGATTTTTCATTGCTTTTTCTTCTAGAGGTCTGATTTTCACTTGAGTTTTTAGATTTTTGCATGCTTTTCAATTGAGTTTTGCTTGCTTTTCTCATGATTTTTTTCAGATTTTTAGATTTTTTCTTTATTTTTGCATGCTTTTTTATTCTAAAGGTGGAAACTTTGACTTCATTACCAGTGGTATCTAGCACTTTCTAAAAATAGGAACTTACTAAAAATAGAAAATGCAAAAAAAAGCAACTTTCTAAAAATAGTAAATCCCGAATTGGTCCAAAGTGCCAAAAATGAAAAAAGCAAAAAGTAAAAAAGCAAAATCCCGAAAAAGTAGGAAGTGTCAGAATTGAGTGAAAGCACAGGCGATCCTCGTCTTTCGGGTCTTCTAAGCACTTCTATGACATCTAAGCACAGTTTCAGGCTTGAATTCTCTACTTGGCTCAGGCGATGACTCCAGACTTGGACTTGAAACCCTCGGAGCGAAAGAGCTTATGAAATTGCAACTCAAAGCTAAACCCTAAAAGCAAACCACCGAGGGTCCCCATTTGCAATGGGGCGATGTGCGAAATAGGTCACAACAGGACCTTGGTCTTATCATTATGCATTACTTCCTGGGATTGGAAGTATGGCAAAGACCCAATGAGATCTTCCTAAGTCAAGGGAAATACACTATAGATATATTGAGGAGATTTGGGAAGTCCATGTCTACACCTATGGAGACAAATTTGAAGAAGTTAAGTGACTCAGCATCCGAATCAGATTTGGTAGATCCCACCATGTATAGACAATTGATCGGATCATTGATGTACCTAGTCAACACCAGACCAGACATTTGTTATGCAGTGAGTGCTCGCAGCCAGTTCATGTGTGAGCCAAGACAAATACATCTAGTTGCAGCAAAGCATATAGTGAGATACTTGCATGGTACTGTGGGATATGGTTTGAGATAAACTTCTAGTGGAGATCTAATATTACAAGGCTATTCTGATTTTGACTGGGCCGGGAGTGTAACTGATAGGAAGAGCACCTCTGGATGTTGCTTCAGTTTGGGGTCTGCCGTGATTTCTTGGTGTAGCAGGAAGCAGACCTCTATGGCACTAAGCACTGCAGAGGCTGAATATATTGCAGCATGTGTAGCAGCTCGTGAAGCAGTATGGCTTTGAAAGCTCCTTGCAGGATTGTTTGGTCAGACATTAGAGCTGACTTTGATTCACTGTGATAACCAAAGCTGTGTAAAGCTCTCAGTAAATCATGTCTTTCATGATAGGACAAAGCATGTGGAGGTCAAGTATCACTACATCAGAGACATGGTGTTGAAGAAAGCAATCCAACTCAAGTACATCTGTACTAATGATCAGAGGGCTAATATCCTCACCAAGCCTCTTTCCAGAGTAAAGTTTGCACATTTCCGAGACAAGCTTGGAGTGGTGGAGAATGTCGCCCTTGTTGAGAGGGAGTCTCAGCTTCATTAAGTTTTGTTGTAATGTATGTTTCTTTGAGAAGGAGAAATATGAGGTGAAAGCCCTTGAAGTGTATATTTCTCTGAGACGGAGAAATATGAGGTGAAAGCCCTTGTAGTGTATATTTCTTTGAGACGAAGAAATATGAGGTGAAAGCCCTTGTAGTGTATAACAGAGAAATATGAGGTGAAAGCCCTTGTAGTGTATATTTCTTTGAGATGGAGAAATATGAGGTGAAAGCCCTTGTAGTGTATATTTCTTTGAGACTAAGAAATATGAGGTGCAAGAACTTGTACAGATCACATCTCTGAGACTGAGTTGTGTCTTCCACAATTGGGCATAGCCATTGTGGATGTCATGTTGAGAGAATCCATGACCAGATATTTGAAAATACCTCCCTAGCTAAGAGGGAGTGTTAGTGTTTTGTAGCGGCGGGAGATATTTTCTCTTAAATATAAATAATTCAAGGCAAGTCGGCCTTTGCATTATAAATAAATATTGTATTTTTCTAGGTCGGCCCTAGAAGGGAGGTCGCCTAGCTTGCTATATAAGGGATATAGCATCTCCTCATTTTAGCATCAAATCATTCCATTCCAATTTGAATTCTTCAGCAGCAGGTTTGCCTTCTAAGCAGCAGATTCGCTTCAAGGAGAAGTGTCATTATTTTCATTTTGTGTATTCAAGATTCGCTTCAAGGAGAAGTGTCATTATTCATTGTATGAGTCTCAGCCTTTTCTAGGGCCTGATTTTGTGTGCTATTTCTGCACTTATTTTTTCTGATTTATAAGAGAATATCTTGCTGGGTTTTTCTCCCTCGAGTAGGAGGGTTTTCCCAGGGTAAAATACTGTGTTCATTGTTCTATGTGTTGTATTTTCTGCTTATTTGTATTTCTGATCTGAAAACTAACATACCCTTCATATCTCCTAATAGTATTATAAGTTATTAAAGGTTTTCGAAAACAATTTTTAGGGTTTTCAACCTATTTTTGTTATAAATCACTGCTCGCGGATCATTCTAAGCACACAATCTGTTTATGTTTTATATTTTATAAATGTGTCAATCTTTTTATGATGACTTCAAATCTATTTAGCAATGTTAACTATTTTGATAATTTTGTGGATATATTACTTATATTTGAGAAGAAACTATATAAGGCGAATTTAATTGCCAAATTTTTTGACCCTTGCTGAATTTCATCCGAATTTTATTGTTGCCGAATTCGAACCTTGAAACTTTAGTCTACTAGGTTCTCTGCAAATACGTGAGACCAACTTATGTCCATAAATCTCAATATCTCTAAAAGTTGTCAACCCTAAGTTCGCTTGAATTATCTGGAAATCGAGTCTCAACTTATTCTTCCAGTTCTTCCAGTTCAAATTTCAGAAGGTTCAATATCCTCCTGTCCACTAAAGTTTTTGCAATTCAAAAGAAAAAGGATTCAATCAGCATCTCATTGCTTTCCTACATGGGATCCATTGCAACAAATTTGAGCTTTGAGATCCAATAAACATGCACTTAAATTTTAACAGCAAGACATTCAGGTGGATCAATACGAATTATATGTGCAGCAGGCCTAAAAATGTGGATGAAAAAACAATGACCTAGCCAGGTCTATGATTTAGTATCTTATAATGTATTAAGCTTAATAAGTAATAACACCAACTGCAGTCTAAGTATAGAAAAGATAAGTATCATACCTTTCAGTGTGCCCAACTTGAAAGCATTTTCTCCATTGGATGCTAGGTAGGCAAGCAAAAAAAGCAATCAAAGTACAATTACATGGCATTCATTCAATAAATTTGACATACTTATTTTCAATCTTTTGCTTGAAAATTGCTCTAACAAGTATGTTCCATGTAATACTATCTGGAAGGAATCCCTTCTTGAGAACCTCCTCTAATATCTCTATGGCCTGCTGAAGTTTATGAATTTTGCAAAGACTGTTTAACAAAGTATTATAAGAGACAATATTTGGTCCACAACCTTTCTCCACCATCTCATTCCAAATATCGGAAGCCTTTTCTACCTCTCCCATCTTATAAAGACCATCTAAGAGCGTATTGTAAGTGATGATACTTGGACAGCAGTTTCTAGTTTTCATATCAGACAAAATCTCTAGGGCATCTTGTACCTTGCCCACACTGCAAAGAGCGTGTATTATTATATTATAAAGCATAATATCTGGATCATGTGCCCTTTGTTTAAGTTCATCCCAGATATTCAATGAATCATTAATTCTTCCTGCTTTGCAAAGGCCATCAATTAAGGAGCTAAATGTGATCCGGTCTGGACTATAACCTACCTGCAGCATCTCCTGTAACAGGCGGCCAGCCTCACCAACTTTTCCTAATTTGCAGAGACCATTGATAAGAGTGTTGTAGGTGACCACAGTGGGAACACATTCCTTCCTCATTTTTCCAAACATAAAAAGTGCTTCACTGACTCTAGATTCTTTACAGAGACCATTTATCAGCGAATTATAAATTTGAGCATTCGGCTTACATCTGTGTTCAGCCATCTGCTGCCAGATTGCAGCAGCTTCTTCCAGCCTCCCCTTTTTACACAGCCCGTCTATCATAGAACAGTATGCAACCACATTTGGAACACACCCCACCTTCTGCATTTCATTCCAAACTTCAATTGCTACATTAACATATCCTTTTTTGCACAGCCCCTCAATCAAAACCCCATAAGTAACAACATCCGAGCTACTACCACCCTTCTTACCCATACCCTGCCACAGCTCAATTGCCTCTGTCACCTTACCTGCACTACACAGTCCCCTGATCAATACATTGTAAGTGACGACACTTACACCACATTCATTGCCAACAATATTCCTCCAGACTCTAAAAGCTTCATCCACCATACCTTCCTTGCAAAACCCATTGATTAAAGTATTATAAATCACCACATCCGGTTTACAATCCCTCTGAATCATCCCAGACCAAATCTTTGCAGCTTCCCTAACCTTACCCTGCTTGCAGAGCCCGTGAATCATGGTCCCATAAGAAAAAACATCAGGCTTACACCCATTCTGTTCCATCCTTTGCCAAATCTCTTCAGCCTTCCGAAACCTCCCTCCCTTATAAAGACAATTCAGCAAAGAATTATACGTCACCACATTGGGCACACACCTGTCTTCGAGCATCATGTCCCAAATCCTCAGAGCCTCATCACACTCACCCCGCTTCGAAAACCCATCAATCAAAACGTTATAACAAACAGCATCAGCCCTACACCCATTTTCCCCCATCAATTCCCATAATTTCACAGCCTCATTGACTTTCCCATCCTTACAGAGCTCACTCATGACAGTCCCATAACTCACAGCA